>KI628610.1:16309-41167 GCA_000503235.1 Sclerotinia borealis F-4128 | reverse complement strand
AAAAATTGTAACCAAGCTAATAACTATATAAAGAATCTATAGTTTAAATTTTATATAATAATATTCAATATTGATAGAATTATAGATATCGAAAAACTACTGTTTTTGGTGTAAAAGGGTGGTCCGAAAGTAGAGTAGTTGACTTATGGTTTAGATACCAATTAGTAACACTAGTTGAATTGCCAGAATACTGTCTTTATCTTTACAAAATGTTAAATTATATGCCTCCAAATTACTGTACATTATCATCATATATAAAGGAAGAGATGAAACGCAAACTATCGCACTGAATCAAAAATCTTTTATCATCTTTATAGTTAAGATATTGAGCATTTTTTGTATCAAGTTTCCCAGAGGAATCGAACTAGAGCGTGGCGGCAGCCACAGACAGCAGACGTCAGTAGCGCAAGCTACATGATATGACAAGGGCAAGAACCAACATGATACACATACTTAATTAAATACTCAATAGCTTTCATAAAGAATACAGCAGCTTTTACAATCTTTTAATAAATAATCCCACATGGAGCCAGCCCTTCGTAAAAGAAAAAAAAAAGAACAAAATAATACATACAACAGCAGGGATTCGCTGGTGGTCACCCACCCAACTACTAATCTGCCGATCTAAGGCTTGTGTATGGCAGAGCGGACGGGATGCCCAATTCTCCTTAGTCTATGGTCGTATGTGGAAGACAGAGAGAATTGGGGGGATAAATAGTAGTATGAGTAGTAGAGTCTAACAAAAATCACATTTACTGATGTGGGGCATTTATAAAATATAAGGTAACAGAACTCTGGCTCAGGTACCGTGACATTATACTAAACTCATTTCCGGACCCAGTTCTTGGGCTTTATATCAAATTCATTTCATGATCCAATACAGTAACTTGACACTGAAAATGAATTAAGATGAATTTGATGAGTATGGTGGGAGAAGTGATGTAGGAAAGACCATTGCGGAGGCACTCACGCCCGGGTGTTTCATCTGATAGATCAAAAGTTTCGGAAAGGAACTCTAACCCATTATGGTATAGTCAGATAATAATCTTCAGTGTATTACCATAGAGATCGTCAAGAAATGGGAATGTTAATCCTTCCTGTATTCTTTTTCTAGTCCCTTGGATTGAGAATCAGCACTACATTGTCTGGCAATGAGTCAAGAATGGATATGACAATGAGTCATGAGTACTAGAGATACTGCATATTAGCATGGAAGACATATATTCCAAATAGTGGAAGAAACAAAGATACTAGCCTAGCGGAAATAAAGGGATCTTCCGCAATTTATAACCCGTGAAATAATTCTCATCCAACTATGCGTACTGAAGACACATATGGTTGATATCGAGCCGCCCGATAAAGATCAAGCCAGTAGAAACGAGACCGCCAGATCATTTTTTTGACAATAAGGCTCAAAAGTAACAAAGAACGTAGATAGTACCACATGAATCCACGGCTCTAGAAGGTCATTTTCTCAGGTCAAATCTACTGTATCTAGTTTTGAATTTTGCATTTCCAAATCCCCTATGTAATGAATTTGCAATCAGTCCTCACGAGTTAAAATATGTTTAATAGCCCACTGAGTAATCCTCAACACTTTTCTTGAAAGACTATAGCTAAAAAAAAACTCAAGCAATTTCGTGTGACATGAGTCTCCCCTGAGACTAAGCGATAAGTGCTTACGTAAGCCCATGAGCTTCATGATATCCTCCGACAAAAATTAAAGGAAAACCTTCCACTACAACCAAAGTCTCAGAAGACCGTATTGATAACATGCTCGGAGACTCACTTGCCTTATGTTAATAACACCATGAGAAGCGCAGATCCTTTACCAAAGCTAAGGCCTGGCTGGTACCGCCACACCAGCCAAACAATTGTGAAGTTGTTTTCGGCAGCATCAGCGATTTCCAAGTTTCATATCATAGCTCTTTATTCTACATTGTACTTCGTCTACGCCGTCACAGAGTAAACATAGCTCCTGAATTCTTTTCACCTACTTCTTTATATCTTCTGTGCTTATTTCCTGTAACTGCATAATATCACCAAGTATTCAGGCCAGGACTTGTTTCTGTACTCTCAGTCCATTACGTTGTGTGCAGCATTGATAATATAACTGTATCGCCTATCAATGATACAGTTTATACAGGAATGACATCCTGCAGATTAATCGAGCTAGTCAGATGACCCATGTCTTGAGTACATCCGTTCATGATATTAATATCTTCGACCTCTTGGCCACCTCTTCACTGTCGAATTCGTATACATGAACATGACACCGGTGATTTTATCTCAACACCACTTATACTGCCACAACCAGTATGATCACTATCATCATAATTGTCAGTCCCCAAACAGACCGTTGCAAAATCCAAATCAACAACGGTAATATTTTAACAACAGCAACTCTTCATAAATACTCCCATACATTTATCAAATTCTTGCCATAGCCATGGCTTACAAATCTGCTATCTTGAGTTTACACCACCAAGAGCTAACTCAAGCACCCATCATATTCTCGAATACTGGCAACCAATTCCATATTTGACTTCTCAAACATCAAACTGATCGATTCAATTTATACACAAAACTGCCGTAATTAGTAACAAAATAACCTCGAATCTCAAATCTGAACAAAATCAGAATGAAATAAATATAACTGTAAATATCAACAACACGTCTTACAGCTTCCGGACCCATCCTACATACATTTTTCGATCTCTTGATCCACATAAAAAACCAACATCCCAGTGATATCAAACCTCAAAACTCAAACCCCATTACGATTCATAGTCTATTGATATTATGCTCGAGTATAAATATCCATACCACGCATGATTAACCCCCTTCTTTTTCCAAACAACAAATAACAACAAGAGCGGAAGTTCTTGGATGGGTGGAGTACCTTTCTTTCTTTCTTTCTTGAAATATCACGAAAGAGCGAGAGCGAGATTTTCTTTTTACAAAAAGTGATTTGCTAAGATCATGGGTGGTTGACTGATTGTAAGTGTTTACATATTCGTCTGATATATTGTGAATAACGGGGGGAAATAACGGGCATTATGACGATTATAATAATAGTGACAGTGATAGATAGTAAATCAAACAACGGTGATGAATACCAATACCAGTAGATATGGACGAAAATAACCGCTGTGCATATAGATTATTTCTCATTTTCGCAGCTAAATTGAAGGTTGCCCCCCCCCCCCCCCATGAAGAATAATCGCCCATGGAATGGAGTAATCAGAAACTACCCATCTACGCACAAACTCATGCATGTCCCACTTTGCTCGAGGAGTTGTAAAAATAACATATATCCAGGAACTCCCTACAGTTAGTTACCTGATCAATTTATACTTAGCACGCTGCACATAGCTAAAAACTCAGATGATGTACTCGTAAAAGTGAATCTGAGAACCAAAAGTCAAGAGCTAAACTTCCAATAACATATAACATACTAGTCGGTAGTGATATTAATCAAATGGGGATTTAGGATTCAGATTGGGATTGAGTTTGAGGTTGGGAATAGAATGAGATGAGATGTGAACGGATGGGGGGTAGGGTATACGAATACATATACGAGGATTCTGTGGTTGGAATTAAAATGTGGTTGATGGTTATACGTACCTTAAGTATAAGCGAATATAAGAGATACAATGTGATAGCAACAATAACCAAAAAGTAGCAAGAACATGAATATAAATATGAACATGAACATGAGAAACCAACATCGACAATCAACCCGAATTAAGACAGCAAAAATCTGTCGCTAAACAGTATTTTGTATTTTACAATGAAAGTATATAGAAAGAACCACAAGATGATCTATCTAATGGCCATGCTTGGCTTGCCAGTGGTATTTGACATCATTACCCTGAGGCCGGGTGTGGTTTTCTAGTGATTGACAGGACCTCATGTCTAAACTCTTAATGAATGGACTTAGGGGCCTAGATCCCGGCCATAAACACCATCTGAGGATAGATTCACGCATATCATTCCTTGCGAACACACAGCCATCCACCTCACAAAGGAAGTAACAGGAACATTCATCCCCCCTTTTCCCCATATCAAAATCATAAACTGATCACCTACGCACTCAAAGTCCTTCACCACTATCCCTAGAAATGAAATCGAAAATCTCGAACAAGAGCGGGAAGGAAAAGATATATTTCTGCCCATCTAAGGCCATGATTCCACTCAAATGCCTGGTACTCCTAGGGACTACAGTACCCGGCCTTCCTGTTCCTATTTCGGACGACATACATTGTTGATACAACTTCCAGGCTTCAAAATAAACCATATGCACCACAGAAACTATTACCACTGACAACTCTCGCTCACTGGACCCGCTATCTCCATCACAAAGTCAAAAACTCGATATATCACATGGGTCCAAAGCCCCGAAAGCCCCCATTGCCCGAATTTAGTTAGGTGTAAGAGAAACACAGGATTGTAGGGTACATCGCAGCACTAGGATCTGTAGCATTTATCAGCTACATGTTATGCGAGACTCCCTTCGTAACATTCCTACCGTCCAGCTTTTCGCAAACGTAGAGTACCAAACTAGATCAGATAGCGGTGAAGACAAGCCTAGCGAATCGAAGTCCCAGGTAGCGCGTATGACTCCAATCTTACAATCAATCACACAAATCAATCGTCTCGATATCTTGGAGGTTTTCTGTGGGCTTCTGAGAGCAAGGCTCGTCCTTTCCATGCCAGTGAAAATCGCATCTTGGTCTTTTTGTCGGATTCGTAGCAAAAACACCCGGAAGTTGTGCTCTCATAAGATTCAAGAAATCCATTGCAAAATCTTGATGGGACCCCATAGCCCTTGCTAGATGATCTATTGGCCAAGCAGCTACAGCACGTTCTTGACGCGTACAGGTAAAGTTGTAGTATAAAGAGTGTGCTGTGAGTTTGCAAAGAGATGAACCCAGCGGTGTCATCTGGTAGACATTATTGACCAGGTATATGGAACTCAGGCAAATATTGTTCGTCGCACATACTTGTAGGTAAGTATCGAGGATTTGATCCATGAGTCCCTGCAAACAGAACTTATTCACAAATCCATAAAGTTTCGTGATATCCCAGCTAAACCACTTTTGTTTGTCCCACTTTAGAGTCGATCAAGTATCAAAATAGACCCAGCGAGTAAAAATGTCGAATGATTCTGGATCGTCTTCGGGGAATGAGGCCTTGAGCTCATATCCATGGATGAAATCATCCCAAAAAATCGTGTGAAAACATGGAACCTTGTCGAAAAGAATGTCTCGATCGATATGGAAAACCTTTTGTTGTGGTCCCACAGAGATATCAACCATTTTCGATCCGACTTCTCTGATACACAAATACTTGGACAGGCGTGATAAGGGTAGGTATATAGATTATGACTTACTTTTGGACCTTAGGGGTCTCTTGTCGAGGCGACCACAACATAAAGCATCGAATTCTTCCTGCTCGGATATGACTCGATTGTTCTTAGCTTCTGCTTTTTCGATGTCCCTATTTGTGATTGCTTCTGCGTCAGATTCTCTAAGTTCTGTGTTCCGGTCTTCTGCTTCTATCACTATCTCTGACCTGGCTTGTTTTGCAGCAGGCGTGGCCGTAGCTGGAATACTCCTTTTCTGGCCCACCATGATGGGTGGTGGCGCGGCAGACTTACGTGTCTCAAGTAGCTGGAACATCCTTTGACACTGAATTGAGAACTTCTCATGTTCAATAGTTGACGCTTTGCCTTCTTTCAGGTTCGTTATTAAGGCCCCGAGGTTGGCATCGAACACTGCTCTCCTTCTCAACAAAAGAACAGCAAATCTTTCACTTAGCTGACAAGGATTTGATGTTGTGCTTAGATATCGAAGTATAATGGTATTCAGATTATCTGGGGCTTGTGGATGGATTTGCCCATTCATTGGAGCGCAACTCATCGGTGTTGTCACTTCACTATCCTCTACCATCATGTGTAGATATCATAAAGTAACCAAAGTGATGTTCAACTGGTGATGTTGAACCAATATGTGATTGACTGCCCGAGTTGAGCTGAAGCATCCAGACGACCAAAAGAACTGCGTGGTGTAAATGTTAGGATATATCAAGCCCAAGCTCATAACCATATATGGTGTATCTCAGAGTATCACGCGAAAGTGAAAGTGTTCACCTTGACTTCGTTTGCATTCGCCAAGAATGTCAATTGCAGAAGGCGATCGAGTTCGAGTAAGCTTGTGTGATGTGATTAAAGCATTGATTGCAAATTCGGTAAATTAACAATGAAGAGTTATCGCGAAATAATTGATGGTAACACTCAACGATAAGATAAGTAGGTCTTTCAAATGAGAACCTCAGAGATGTGAAGTCGAAGAGGAGGTTTGGAAGATTCGAGATTGTGAGGGTCGCACCAGTCATGTAGCTAACCGGGCATGCGTGACCTTGAAAAAGCACCGTGCGAGGCCTGGCACAGCAAATGGGATTCCCTACCAACAAATATCTGATGGCACAGCTGGCCAGATGAAATCTTCGCTCGCTGTTGGGTATACTCTTTGCAATGCTGTAGCTGCAACTACGATACGATATCTCCTTGTTTGGCAAAATTAGCATGTACAGACTATAACACGTTGATTGTCATGTGCTTGAACATCTGGTATGTACTTGATCGTTTGCAGCACCGCGGCGTTCTGACGTAACAATGATTCCAATGAGACGAGGATCGTACTTAGATCGACGCCCTGAAACCCCCTTCTACCTGCTATTCGTAAATAAGACAGGAAGATTATCAATATTCGTTCTACGCCTTCCTACTCCAATTCACTCTTCCGAGGGTCAATGGCATAGCTATTGATGACGCCATATTCAATCTCATGCAGACACTAACTGCTAGATTAAAGGACTAGATAGAATCTTCTCGGCATGGAAGAGGTTCGATTACGAGTATTCACTTTTGTAAGCGTTATGCCTGGCCATATCCTTCATTCCGTTTGCTCGATTTCATATAACCATCAAACATCTCGAAGAAACGGAAACAAGATGCTAAAACGTTGTTTGCCAAGTGGTTGGAGGAAGAGAAAATCGGAAACTGTTGCTGTGGTCAAAGGAGATAAAGGCGCCAACATGGATACATTCACAGCCAACAACAGTGTGGAGAAATTATCTGAGATTCAACAGTAAGTAGCGGCCATTTCACGGCTCTGGGAATCATCTGGTACTGACTATCCAGGTTTGCAGAATCGGAAATGGTCGATATTCACGTCGGAACGGATGAGAAATTGGGACACTTCAAGGTTCATAAGTCGATTCTCTGCCAGAAAGTTCTATATTTTGAAAAGATGTTCAATGAAAACTTTCTGGAGAGTGCAACAAATTCTACAAATTTACCCGAAAATGATCCCAAAGATTTTAATATACTTATGTCCGTAAGTACGGATTCTCTGGCTACCACTGAACAAAGCTCTCCCCTGTCTATCTTCCACAAAATGAAGATCTTCTTTCTAGATCATGTCAATTATGGCAAATAGAGACTTGTTCCGTTTATTCAATTAACTTTTTGCGTACTGATGGTGTGTCTATAATAGTGGATCTACTCAGGCCAATTACCTGTGGTTAATGAAAAACACGGTGATCCTTTCAACTGGTCGCTTCATGAACTATACTCGCTAGCAGACAAACTGTGTCTTCCGAAGTTTATGGACCAAATATTGGATGCCGCTCTTTTCGCTATGAGGGATAAATGGATACCTGATATTCCAATGTTGCAAAAGATGCAAGATTACTCACCTCGCAAGTCCTGTGGATTGTTCCGACTCATTTGCTCTTGCATATGCTTCATATTGTGCTCAATACCAGAAAAGACTACTATCAACCATTGGCCAACAGAAGATATTGACTCGTTTCTCGTTCGCAACGACGACCTGAGACATGAAGTTTTCAGAAGGCTTAGAGCACAATCTGTGGGAATAAAATACCTAGACCCCAGAATCCCTCCATACTGCCAATTTCACGAACATGCAAAGGGAGAGCCGTGTTCTCAGAGAATGTAGCGGAATTCAGGGCTATTGGGCGTGGTGGAACGAAGGGAGTGATCTTTGGCAGAAAAGGTATTTGAGAGTTTGGTGAGCTACCGCGGATTTCTTTTGGGAGACAAGAAACATGAGAGATTGGTGGGATAACGCGCAGTTTTTTAAGAAAGGAAACTTTGAGGAAATGATAGGATTTGTAAAAACATCAATGAGGGACGGTTCATACAATCTGGGACAACGACTCTCAGTTTCCAGGGTCTTCATACCAGGATACTGGTTATTTAAGAGACGACGAAAACTCAATAGCAAGTTCATTTCAGCCTCCCTAACATGCAACTGCAGTGATTTTTATGTCAACGATTATGTCAACGATTCTTTCCTTGAATGACCCGAAAATCAACAAGTAATACCGGTATTTGCAAAGATCATACAGAAAGTATACACTTGAAGTCTACTTTCCATTTTACATTCAATTTCAGAACACTAGTTCCCAGATACGATGTAATAACATGTTACATGAACTTGCGATTTCCTGAAGTGAAGCTTAGAAAACATGACCAGATGAAATACTCGAGTACAAAGCTTGGACCAAACAAGTTGGAAATGTCACACACGTGATTTTAGATCATTTCTCCCCGACATCTTCCATTCTACCGCTCCCCGTTTCAATAACCTACCTAGTATATATCACATTGTCCACCGTCAGAGGACAATCTCGTCGATATCTATCCTTCCATCCGAAAGTTCCGCACTTTCCTTTTCTCCTAGACGCAATCTTTATCGCGGGTAAATGAGTAAATTCCGACTTTCATCCGCTATACCCTCTCATGACGTAACCTCTAGCTACCCCTGTTTATCGGGCTAGAAATTCGGCATCAGAAAGCTCATCAAGGAACATAACAGGACCCATTCGACGTTGTACTACGAAAATAACTATAGGAACCACTATTTCCTGTGTTATTTCCATAAATTATTTCTTCTATCTGTTGTATTTAATTCTTTGCTCTCCTCTCTTCTGTTCACATCTCATCTAATTCCACTCTGCTCTCTCCTCAGGGTTATTAAAAGCTACGAAGTAAGGGCAGTTGCGAAAAGGAATTCCGGTTTTCAGTCACAAACAAATAACCACCAATTCTCCCCAGACGAACCAATTGACCACTCATCAAAATGCCTTCTCTCGAAAAAGCCATCCCGCAACCCAAAATCGAGCTCTACAGCGGGAAATACTTTGTAGCTTGTGGACTTGGTGGAATAATCGGTACGTCTTCTACCTTTCCTCTCAAGGGGCTCACCAAGGGACTCACAACCCTTATCACCCACTCCCCCTCCCCCTTCTTCAACAATCACCAGCTAACCCCTCCACTCCATCCAGCCTGCGGCCCCACCCACACCGCCGTAACCCCCCTCGACCTCGTAAAATGCCGGCGACAAGTTGACTCCCAACTCTACAAATCCAACCTCAGCGCTTGGTCTAAAATCTACCGCGCCGAAGGACTGCGCGGTGTATTCTTCGGCTGGTCCCCCACACTCGTTGGATATTGTTTCCAAGGGGGTGGAAAATACGGATTTTATGAGGGGTTCAAATATCTGTATGGCGAGAAATTATTCCCAAATGCGAATCAGACGGCGATTTTCTTGGGGGCTAGTGCTAGTGCGGAGTTTTTGGCAGATATGGCACTTTGTCCTTTTGAGGCGATTAAGGTGAGGATGCAGACGAGTTTACCGCCGTTTGCAAATAGTTTGAGGGAGGGGATGGGGAAGGTTATTAGGGAGGAGGGATATGGAGGGTATGTATTCTTTGGTTTTATTTTCTAGGGATATTTCATTATTAGGGGATACAAGCTAATCAATATCAAACAGACTCTACAAAGGACTCTACCCCCTCTGGGCTCGCCAAATCCCCTACACCATGGTAAAATTCGCAACCTTCGAAACCACGGTCAACAAAATCTATTCCTCCCTCGGCAAACCCAAAGCCTACTATTCCGCCCTCCAACAAACGGGAGTTTCCTTCCTCGGAGGTTACATTGCTGGTATTGGCTGCGCCGTGATTTCTCACCCAGCAGACGTCATGGTTTCCAAATTAAATAATGATAGGAAGGCAGGGGAAGGTGCTGGGAAAGCTATGACGAGAATTTATGGAAATATTGGGTTTAAGGGATTGTGGAATGGATTGCCGGTTAGGATAGTGATGATTGGTACGTTGACGGCGTTTCAGTGGTTGATTTATGATAGTTTTAAGGTGGCGTTGGGATTACCTACTACGGGAGGTCATTAGATTATATGGATGGTGTTGGTGGGGGGGGTTAGAGGGGAGAAGAGGGTAATGGAATGGGGTAATGGATGGGGAGGAGTAGGGGTATGGAGTCGGAGTCGGTGGGATTTGAGATGAGTTTATAGAGGATTAATGATCTTAATGAAACTGATTAACATGATGGGAATTGTGGTTGCATATATGGCACTGGAGAAGAGAAGTGAATATGAAATGAAGTCTTCGTATTACTCATCGCTGGAAATCAATTATGAAAATGATTCTCCATAAAGCAGTCTCCCACTGAAAATGCATCAATATCTTGAACAATCTTACATTCATTCATTCATCCATCCACACATTTTTCCACATACGAATATCACATGGATATCAAATCACATCAAATCACCAATATTACAACCCCTCTCCTCTCCTCTCCTCTCCTCTTCAAACCCAAATCTACATCCAAATACTATACTTATACTATACTTATCTCCTACTCTGATCCTCCTGCTCCTACTCTGATCATTACTCATCAATCGTTTTGTTATTAGTTATTAGTTATTGTAAATCTACTAGTATCTCGGTATTTACTCTTTCATCATTAACATAGTAGATTTTATTCTATGCCAGTGGCAGTGCTAGTGCTAATTCCAGTACCAGTGCTTAGTGCCAGGGCAAGTGGAGGGGAGTGGAGTGTTTTATTTTATTGGAATCTGTATCGGATATATGTATGAATGATATATGTGAGTACTACTGTAGTAAGATTAAGATTTATTTATTTGAGTATTATTTATTTGAGTATTCGAGTTACTAGTATACTTGGAGTTGGTTATTAAGACGATAAGGTAATCGAGTTAGTTAATCGAGTTATAAGTTAGCTTAGTCGAGAATAGTAGGTATAGTATAGTTGTGAGGATTATTGTTGGGTGGGTGGTTGGATGGATGAATGGGATTTATTATGAAGTATGAGTAGAATGAGTAGAAGTATGTATTGTGATTATGATTTTAATTATGACTAGAGTGAAAAAGATAGGGAACTAGGAGAAAAGGGAAAGGAGAAGGGATGGAAAATAAAGAGAAGAAGATGGAGATGGAAAAGGGGGAAAAGGGGGAAAAGATGGGAAAATATATAAAGAAGGAATAAGAAGGGAAAGATATAGAAAAAGAAAAGAGGGGAAAATATATCGGGAAATATGGGAGATAGAAAGAGATAAAGAAGAAGGAAGGAAAAGAGGAAAATAATAAACAAAAACAAAAAGTCACAGCAAGAGTGACTGACGAATCGATTTGATTATTCAGGAATTGTGTACAGTACCGTACTTAAGTACCTGTATATATGATATAATGGGGAGGAAGAAGTTGTGGTTTGGAGTTGGAGTTAGAGTTGGAGTCGGGGGTTGTTGCAACTGTGGCAGTGCTCGGGTAGGATTATGAAGGTATGCTATATGCTATATAGTACTAAGAAAAGTAAAGGAGAGGAGAGAAAGGAGAGAAGTGTGAGAAATGAGGGATGTGTGGGATGTGATGGAAGTGTGGGATATGAATTATAAATGCCAGTGTGTGAGTGAGTGAATGCTGAATGTCAAATACTGAATACTGGATTAGAATCTACATTATAAGTATTGAATTCCCAACTTTCTATTCCCATCCCCCATCACCTCGTATCCTTTCCCCCCTCCTTCCATCCCCATTTGTATCCTCCCTCTCAGACTATCCTTATTCCCAACCCCCTGTTCCTCCTAGTCCCCCTCTTCAATTCCCTTCACTACCCTATTTATTCCCATCCTCCCATGCCCATCCTCCTCTCCCTATTTGTATCCATCCATACTTCTAAGTTCTAATCTAAACTAATAGACTTATAAACTAATACTCATTCATCAATATGATATCCTATCCTATCCTTTCCTATCCTATCTTAGTACTCTATTTCACTCTTTAAAATCCATATCCATATCCATATTTATATCATCCCTTCTTTATATATTTATCTATTGTTTTCTTTCTTCTCTACCTTACTATAGTGATAATAATAGGGAGTAGGAGTTGATGAGATATGATGGGATGGGATGAGATGAGACAGGATATAGGAAGATAGAAAGATAGGAAGATGGGAAGATAGGAAAAGATATGATACATTGAGATAAGGTGAAAAGATGAGATGGGATATAATAGATGGATAGAAAGAATGGAAAGATAGAATGAGATGAGATGAGATACGACGAGACGAGACGAGAAAATAGAATGAGATAAAATGTAAATAGTGACTAATATAGCGGACCGATATGGATAAATATTTGAGTCTAGGGTTTGAGATGAGATGAAGTGAGAGGGGGGTACGTAGTGCTCTCTCGTCAATATTTTGATACTTTCAAAAGAATAGACGGGATGATAAGAGGGGTATCAATCTTGAGTCCTACTTGGTTTCGACATGCGAGAGTTTGATATGATTTTGGAATGGATTGAGAGTGAATCATATCTCGACCCAAAATACCAATACCATTACATCATACCATATAGATAGATACGACAGAGAATAGAAAGCAAAAAGTTGAGATTGTAAAGGGTAGCTAAGTTATCCATCAAAATATCGTATCATATCATATCATTTCACGTCATGACCCATTTCCGTCCGTCCGTCCATCCCATTTCCGATCCCTTTCCGAAGCTATCTATCTAGCCAACAAGCCATTGTATTCTATGCTTTATGCACAATACTTTCTTTCATATCAACTCCACAACGCCTTAGATGTCAATTCCATCAACAACAATACCCTTCTTCCATTCATACTCCATAAATTTCGCAATCTCAGCAGCAGTCTCTTCATTAACCATAACGCTGACAAGATACAAACTAGCATCAAGTCCACAGGTAATAGCACCAGTAGTAATCACACGAAGACCACCAAGACGTAGAGCAGCTCGACGTGCATTACTCTCACGACGATTGTTGGATTCCTTCCAAGCATTTGAACCCTTACGAGCATTTGATGGACGTCTAGCATCAGACTTGCGACGAACATATTGACTCTCCTCTGGAGAATCAATATCAAATCGAAGATTGTTCACCACATATCGTTCCTCCATAACATCACAACGTTCTGCCAAGTCTCTTTGTGCAGCTTCACTATTGATATTTTCGAACTTGGCGAAATAATCTGGGTGGGTGGTGGCGGAAAGACCGTGAAGGATACCTTGTTGAGCAAGGAAAAGAGAACCGGTGCAGATGGAAAGAAGTGTACGTTCCTTCTCAGGATGCTTCTTTTGCAAATCGGAAAAGGCTCGAATGAGACCAAGAGGTTCGGCTTTGTTTTTGAGGACTTGATCAGATCCACCACCTGGAACGATGAGAATATCGTATTGTGAAAGACTGGCATAAGCATCTTTATAGTTGAAATGGGCACGGAATGAAGCTCCTTGATTGGAGACAGTATATTCCTCGGCAGCAACGAACTGACAATCAAATGCCTTGGATTCTGAATTGAAGATTGAGGTCAGTAAATGTTCAAACAGTGGTGGTGGAAGTGATAAGACCATAAAACAAAGAGATGTTTACTCTAACTTAAATGCACTCAAAAACTATACCATTGAATTGATGAAACTTAGAAACTCACTTGGATCATTAACATCATGCTGAGCACGGCTGAGGACTTCAAGAGGACCGATAAAATCTAAAGCATCCATGCCAGCATGAAGTGTGAATAACACTTTGATGATAGGAACTTCTGGGATTGACATGATTGCGACTGAAGAAGTTGACAAAATGATTTGATATTGATTTAATGAAGTTGTTGATGAAGATTTAAGGAAGATGATTGAGATTTTGATGAAATGTTTCTGTATTGATTGATGATGAAGGGAAGAAGAAGAAGAAGAGAAGAAGTATCAAATAAATGAAATAGAGCTCAGGTCATACGAGTAAGAGAAAGATCACCACGTTATGATTACTCACGTGTTGATGAAATGCGGGGTAGCTATAGAAGGACATTCCCCAATTTGGATTAATTTTGGGATCAGACAAATGCGGGGAAATCTACCCCTGTCGTACCTTTCCCCTCCCTTCCCTTTCCCCCCATCACCTATCACACGCAATTCTATATCATCCATCAACCATTAACAGAGAGGAATTATTTGATTTTGTTAACTCAAAACACCCAAAACTGAATATGAACTAAAGAATTTGATATTACAATAATAGATTTACCCAATCATGCCACAATTTTGTAATCATTCGATGGTCTGATTGGATGATTGAATCGCGTGTCTAATTGAGTTGATATCTAATTAGATACTTGGTTACTCAGTGACTCAGTGGTTTAGTTTACTCTCAGACTTGGATGGTTAGGTCGTGAGAGCAACTGAGTTTACCAGCCTAGGTACCCATAGTTATGGTCCATCTCCCATGTTGCCGATTGAAGTATTATGTTCTTTCTCAGATATTAAAAATGCTTTTCCATCCAAGTGGCATGCCGCTCAGTAGAATTCATACCCACATAATGATGATTCAGTGGCTGAAGTGAAGCTAAATTTCATCGGTGGCGTAATGAGAAGGAGTATCAAGAAACAAAGTACCGTAAGGTTACCGTATAAACATCAAAAAACCATCTGTATATGTTGCCATCAAGTGAAGTCCAATAATTATGTGAAGTTATTATCTTGGTCCTCTAACTCCGAAGAGCTGAGGGAATAAATAAAGAACTTGGGAGAAGAAAAGAAATGGTGGTGCGGTCTGAATAACGATTGTAAGATCTCATATTATTCATCCTGGTCAGTCAATATGAATAATATACTCGAGAGCAAAGTAATATACAAAAAGGCTTCGAGAAACGGTATACGAGTATCACCACATACCAATTTGACCGTATATACAAACCATCTAGCAGCACCTCTCACCGACCTAGCTATCCCGCTACATTGCTCGCTCCTTTTGGTAACCATTTACGGCGTATTATTACTGAGTATTGGCTGGTACCCAAGTCATTGCATCTCAAATGCATTCTTCTCCTCTCCTCCACTCCTCCTTTCACCGAGCAATCTGAATTAATCATGGAAAGGCAAACAAACTATAGGATTACCTCGTTTCTCCATCCTTACTGTATTGGTGAAAATTCACAGTTGTATGTGAAAAGTAAATCAAAACTAGGAACAGGAATCACAAGTGGAAAGAATGACAGGAATAGACAGGAAGTGGAGTGGCATAATAATAAACTAATTGAGATGTATACAGTTGTGTTTGAGAATGAAAATGGGGCTAGGCCAGGTGAGCTGATGATGGTGGATGGTGGATGGTAGATGGTAGATGGTGGATGGAAAGTCTTGAGTAAAGATTGGAGGACTGGATTCTCGTTCTAGTGATCGAGAAAGTGGTCGAGAAGAGGAAAGAGGGGGTTGAGAGAGCAAAGATTATGGTAGAATATACAGTACAGAAGACAAGGTTTCGTCCTTCAATTCATTATTAATTTATGATGGCATCTCCGAACACAAATGCTTCACCGAGGATTGAGCTAACTATTACCGGTACTCGAGTACCTCATTATCTGTTATCGTTTCTAGAAAAAAAGGCGACGAGGAAGAGGAAGAGGAAGAGGAAAAGGAGAAAGTGTGAATATAGGTAAATTGGGATGGAGGCGTTTAGAGGGAGTAGGAGTAAGTAGCGTGACATAACATGATATGTGGAAGCTTTTGAAGGGTTTAGTGGATGCAAGCTAAATCAAAGGGGTAATGTATTGGGGGATAAACTAATAAATGATTTGAAGTTCGCTGAAAAAACGAGGAGAAACAGGAAATGTAAGTTTTGCTCTGAACCATGGGGAAGATCTGTCTGCGTTTCGCGGTTGGCTGTTTATATATATTTTGGGGAAACTGATGTATATAAATTTGAAAGACATTTGTTTCTTAAACTTTCTTTTCGTAGATTATCGAGCGACTTGTTGAATTCCTGGATATAACTTATAAGTCAGTATATACTATACAGTAATGTAGCAAGCAATATGTGTTCTGCTGTATATCTAAAATGTGAGAATAGGATAGAATAGGTTTTGAGAGATGGTATGCTATAGTATATATCTTAAAGCTACTTGAGTATAGGACTTTGCCTTTTGTTGCATATCTTATCCAACTACCAGATCAATGTCCTGGATTTCTGGCTGATGATTGTGAAGGTGATATGACCACAGGATATATATAGCTCATACCCATCATTCACTCATTCAAGAATAACACCTATCCTTCATACTCCCTCCCTACCTCCAAGCTTGTTTCTCTTTCCTCGTTCCTCCCTATTTTCTTTCCATCACATCACACCCTACCCCACTCCAGATCCTCTCTATCTCCCAACCACAGATCCCCTAGATAGAAAACCTCCACCTCACCTCACCTCACCTACTCTTCTAGATCCTCCAACATCAGAAAATTCAAAGATAGCAGAGCTCAGGTTTCGTGTCATATTCTAATTGAATCTGATCTAGAGCTTAGACACCGGCGCTGAAATCGTTGTTGTTGTTGGAGTTGGAGTGGTTTAGTTAGGGAGAAAATAGAAAAGAGGGAGGAGGGAAGAGGAGGGGAATTGTTCATTGCTGTTGTTGTTATGATAAAGGTTGAGTAATTTGGATATAAGAATGAGAATGAGAATGAGAATGAGGATAAGAATATTGGTGGATATAATGGTGCTAGTAGTGATGGTAATTTAGATGGAGATGGAGATGGAGATGGGCCCTGGGGATAGTGATAGTGAAAGTGATGATTTATCGTGGTCTACTGATAAAAATTCACCATTTGATTTGACAACAACACCATACCAAGGTTATGAATGATATATGTACTGAGTGGGGTTTGAGAAAGTAGATATCTGTTCACAGTTTGATTATTTCTCGGTTCTGATCGTTTTGGATATCTAAATCTATTCCAGCAATATCTAGACATTCTTATATACCCCACTCACAGACTCTAGCAGATCACTAAGCGACCTTGTCTACCGGTACATAATCAATTCCTGTATATACATATATATATACATCGAAGTAAAGTGAAAATCCAAAGATCCGCCGGATACCAGTATCTCACCCCCGTTAAGACCAACAAGCCATTCTACTCGTCCATGAATCAAAAGAATAATTCCTCTTGAACCCTATATAAACGCCCCTCCCTCACACCTATTAATTTTCCTTCTTCAATACATATAGTTTAAAGATGGAAGAATTTACTTTAGGACCTCATTGCTAATTGCAGGATCGTAAACTGGATTATTGTTGAGGAAAAGAAATTGTGCCGTAATTATTCGTACTGATCGAGGTAGAAATTGGAGATTTAACGTGAAATAGCCAATTATGGTGATGAAAATCATGGCTTTTTTATTTATCAATGTTTACATTATCATTGTCCTTCTCATTGTCAGTATTGAATATGTTGATATCTAGATTTCAACCCTTCGGTCAGATACAGTTGTACTCAGAATCACTATTATGTGATGTGTATTCAGGTTGTTTTAATCCCGACATTGAGATATCACCAATTGTGACCGTGAGATTGGAGGCATTTTGGCCTTTGATGCTCTAACTGATTTATGGTGAGGCATTAAATCTTTGATGGGGGGAGTTTTATATAATTTTTGTGTAGATATCATTAATAGTTATATATCATAACATTAGTTACCAGTATGCCTTCCTCAATCACTAGCTTATTATATTTAGAATCTTCTATGGTATATAAGGCTAGAAGCAACATCGAGTTTCGTTGCAGCAGGATCTTTTCCTCAATTACTAGCTTTTCCATTTCCATGATATAAAAGGCTATAAGCTACATCGAGTTCCGTTCATTCAAATAAGTTTTGCTTTCAAAACCTTAACCAGAAATGTCCAGAGTATAGGGTAGATGGAAGCTAATCTATACGACGAGATATCGAAAATCGCGACGGTTTTCCCTGTTGCTATTGTTATTATTATTGTTGTCGATATACAAGTATTACAATAATTAGTTTAATTTTGCATCTCATTTCTTCCTCAATACTGCAAGAAGCATTTACAATAACCGCATCATCTGTATTGTCTTATTCTGCCTCTGTCTCTTGTTACAATAGAAGTTATAAGTCACTACTAAGTTGCGCACTCTGGTGCCATTACCATAAAAGCATGCTCCACGTCGTTCGTAGGTCAAGTTGTGGAGAAGCGGACGAAAGAACCAGAGGAACTTTATAACCTAAAGAATCTCCTTCGCTTGCTGTTACCCTTATTTATGGGACATGTAGTACACACTGTAAGAGGATCAGATTCTAGCCCCTCGAATCTCCACTCCGATTCGCCCAACAGTTTGAAAACTTACCTACCACAATCATTTTATATATAAGAGCTTGAACGTGAACATCTTTTCATCACACTAGCACTCAACAGTCCTTAGCTTGTGCAGTTCAAAGATACATATGCATTTTATGAGCCGGGAAGATGGTTTTTCGGATTGAGACTTTTGTGTGTATACTAGTATGTAGTCAGTATAAAGAGGACCGAATATCGGGAGGGAGCTCTATTATCACTACTGGATATATAGGGAAGATAATTGGATATATAGAAGATAAGATGGAACAAACGGCAACATGTAAAACCAGTCGGCGAATGAGTTCTCTGAACAGCAATAAAATCAGAAAGTATATAGCCTATCTTTCTCGTCATGTATTTTGTCCAAACGAGATAATCTGCACATCGTTTTTGCAACTCCACTCTGTTCCCGTCCAGTTAACCCCAAAATTAAGCATAACACGAAGCACGGAAGCTTTCATGACCGGAGGTTTCTTTCCACACTGCTTCAATCTATCGAACGCTGTAAGATCGAATAGATATTGGTACGGGTAGACAAATATTTACATACACCCCCAGTAATCTATCTACTAAGTATTACGCTAATATTACTAATCCACTACCCCTTGGGCTTCGGCTAAAGGTCGACACTTTTCGGCCATGATTCACTCTCACAGTATATATAACATCTACTCAGAAAAGGAAAAGAAACGGAATTCTCATATGAGGGGAACCAACAAGGCTAGAGCGATGGAGAGTGGTTTGCCTATTCGAAGTTTCGAAATTAAGTGGGAAAATACCGGTACATCATCATTCTAAGTATACTGAGTAAGGAAAAGGAAGAAAGGAAAGCATTTGGGATTTCGAGATGAGATGTAAATATTGAAAATAAAAGTCGTATTTGCGTAATGATAATGATAACTTATGATGTAAGGTGACAGCACTCCAGTTCCCCAAATAAGATAAATATCATAATCAATACGATATCCTCAATCAATCACTACTCGACAACGTATACTCCTTTTATTAATTCGAATCATTTACTCATTATACTCCAAAAAACTTCAATTGCAATTTCAGCTAAAGCGTTGTATCAATATTGCCTACAGTTTGACCTTCAATGTTGCATTTATTATTACTCGATTTTTAAATCTGTCTTGAGAAAATATACGCTCTTATATACTGGCTTCATCCTATACCGATACAAGTATAGCGCGGTCTTCTTTCGCTTAGATTTTGGCGTTTGTGTTAGTTATAGAGTTTATAGAAGCTACCGGCATAGATCGCCTGTCAGGCTACCACATATGGAGAAATGATCTGGCACTTTAATTGAATTATGTTTTTGAGATGAGCATGATGATGTAATGATTCAATCCCATGCCCTCTAATTAATCCACTCACAATATAGGGAAACCCCTTTCTCTCTACTTTTCCCCTATCAATATTTAACGAGCACCACGTCTTCTCCAAAGAAGGTCAGAAGCTGCATGAAAAGAAAATGATGGCTCAGTACAATACTTGGCGGTCTGGATCACAATCTTCATCTCATATTCTCAACTGGCTGGGCCCAAGGTAAAGGTCATGAATTAGGATGAATATAAAATCTGAAAACAAAATACGGTAGTAATTGCATCTCAACAACAACTAAAATACAACATAAAAACAACAAGAAAAAATGCTTTCATCTCCGTAAATCAAATAGCAACAATGATGCCGCCAAGAATCTTCTCTATCTTAAATTTCGTCACTCGTTTTCAGTTGACACAAACTAAATCATACGGGCAACGGGCTCTTTCGTTTTCTGCGAACAAAATACATCAAACTCCTTGAATCTAAGTTGCGCTCTGAAAATTATCCTCTAATTACAACTCTCCTCTCTCAAATATCGTATATTTATATACCAGTACCCAACTTCTATTTTTACAGAGCGTTAGCGATGTTTCGCCTTTTAGTAATTAGTATCAATGGGATGCAACTCTATAGATGAACCCCGATACTTGTGTGCAGATACACGTAAATAATACCCAATGTCTCTTGAAGGGAAGTTCGAATCCGCTCCTCATCATCTTCTATACCCGTCCCACATTTCTACCGAACCCACAAGAAACATAATTTAGCTCCTCTCCATCTAAAGCACTAGTACATCTAGTATATAAACATCCATTCTTCTTCCTTCAGGAATCATTCCTCGACTTGAGCGGATTTTTACTGCGCATTAGATCGAAAAGACAAGACTAAAATATATCATGCATGTATGATTGTCAGATCATCAAATAGCATTCCTTTCACAATTTCCCTTCACAGAGGTTTACAAGGCGATAACAAATGCCTACATAAACGACAGCAATACTCATCCGAAACCATAAGATAAGGACAATAACAAGTCTAAGAATAAGATATGCAGCAGGTATGTACTGAGCCATGTGTCCACCTTCGCCCTGGTCTGGTCTGTCCCCTAGTTGTCAATGATTCCTCGGTTTCCCCAGACTGCGTAAAAGAAATATTGATACGCCTCAAACTCAAGCTTCAAATATACATCCCTGATATATCAACTGGCAAACTTCCGGTGAATGCTATGCAACCAAATTTCAGAACTATCTCCTTGCATCAAATCTCCGAGCCCCATTCACAGAAACCTACACTGAGATTACTGGCAATAATGTTGCGACGAGAGATCTTATATGGGCTATATATAAGATAGGCTAGTTCCAGCTTCACCACTGGACCAGACCAGACTATTTCCCACTACCCAAGGCCAAGATGGAAAGTTCGGATATATTTCAAAATTCTAAATTCTATATCTTGAAGCATAGAGAGGTAATGTAATACTAGTGCGGTATATTCTTTTGCCAAAAAAATATGATAGCATGATAGAAATATATCCACCAACAGAGCGAAATTAGTAACAATGAAAACAGACATAGAATAAATTTACAACACTTAATCCTCCTAATCACTAAGAGAGAAACCTATGTAAATCACTCCTACATGAGTACAATCCTAGCTTAAAAGCATCCATGTTTGTTGTTCTTGTTCTATAGTCCCATCCGGTTGATTATTTTGTCTGTTGTGATGAGGTTAAGGAGTTATGTTAGTACCGGCTAGATATATTTATACCCGTATCTCTCGTTGTAGATTGGATTAAATGATTAGCGGCATACTCGAGTTTATAAATACCTCATACTACCTGGTGATTTACAGTGATCAAAACCAGAAATGGTTTGTTTTGCTGCAGTCTTAGGAAAATATTGAGTGCATCCGTGTTTACTGGCTATACTATGGTATAGTATGTGAAAGTAAAGCTCTTCTTGAGAAAGGTATTGTAGAGGAGTGAGTTGGGATTGGGTGTTGTGTATTGATGAGACGAAATGGGATGAGATGAGACGAGATGATATATAATCATTTATCTTGACAAAAAATGTAACATTTTCAATAACAATAATAACAACTACAACATTCCTTGACAATAAGTAAAACACCTTAATGTGCAGAGATAATCCCACAAAATTACTCTAGCATCCTGCCAGGAAACGTTCTCTCCAAGAATGCCACCCCACCATCTCCATCCACGCCAAAAACAGCCATCCAGACATCAGGCAGTAGCAGCAAGTAACAAAATATTTCTAGTATACTCGAGTATTCATGTCAGACATATTCTGATCTATTTATAACCTTTGATTTAGAAACGATAGCTAATTAGTGGCTAGGGGTTACCTATGTCTTCATAATATAAGGTGATTCCTCCCATGGGTCTTTACTAGCTTTCTATGTTGAAATTATTGATGCGCCGGATAGAGATATAATTAATACCATGTATGCCCCCTTGCTTTTAGATTTTATATTTACTCGGAGATGAATATAATAAACAGTTGTGTATCATCCACCTACGCTCCAACTTGAGTATTTGACCGTGGAAATACAAAGTTTATAAACCGTCTATTCAACTTACTATTGAATAGAGATTGAAACTAGCATTTAAATCAACAATTCCATTTTCCTAGTTGTTTATTCGTTGTAAGTGAGTAGATAGAATATATTCGGGTAAGCATTGATACTTAGATTAGCTAGTAAATAGATGACTGATTCTCCACTGAGTAGTAGTGAGTGGTACGAGTAGAGAATCCATCTACTCCTTTCCAATTATTTCAGATACCTCTATATAAGAATCCGCATACTACTCTAGTAATTAAAAGCAGTGTGTGTTATAAAATATCCACAGATACCGACAGATGCTTCAATACTGACTTGTCCTTATGAATTCTCACCGGGTGATAACCCGGGCTGAAACCAGGAAAAGGTCTTCAGATACTACTCAACATCACTCCCCGACCCGAGAGTAAAACCCCAGGTATATTGCTAGTCTAGATATCGCACCCGACAACTAATCGATGGATCTATTTAGTAGTGTTAACAAAAGTCCAGCTATAAATATCTGATACTCTAGATAGTCAACAACCTCAATTATAACCAAGCGATCAATAATATCTTAAACCCAATCTTCTATGCTATACTTGATGTTCCATCGGAAACTCCGCGGTATGATTACCTCTCAGAACCTAGGTATCATCTACTATTCTCTCCTCCATGACACGACCCAATACTTAATAGGTGAGAATTATGGCGAATAGTCCTTGGTTCCTATCCAAGTTCATATCCATATACACTCAAGAGTCCTCGCTATAATAAACCCGAGAGTCTATGCTATCCATATCAAACGCAGTACAAGCAAAGACCAACATTTCTAATCAACAGGTGGTATTGTCAGGTGGTTCAAACTCCAACTGAACAACAATCTTTCCTATGCTCACACACTGGCCCAGCCTACTCGAACCCATACCCGTCTGCAATACTATGCTTTAAAGGAATAGAATCAGATAAATTTTCCGCACTGCCATCTCTACTATATTAGCTTTTAATCGAACCAGCCCGCTATCCAAAACTTCTTGTCTTTCATTTACTCATCGCAAAGTAAAATATGCACACCTACTCATCCATCCGTCCATCCATCCATCCATAACATCAAACAGACATTCAATCCAATCCAATCCAGTCAAGTCTCATCATATATATAATTCTAACATGAGTATTTCCTATTCATTCCTACTATTTCTCCTTGTATAGTCTCAACCTTGTACGAGTACTCAAGTAAAGCTTCTTAATTCATCTTCATCTACTCATACAGTACTCATAGCAAATCTTCAGATCAAATCGTCAATTATAATATAGACTCAAATAAACTAGTAAATAAGTAACTTACAGAATACCCTCTCCCTCTAGATCATAGGAGATTAAATCTCTGGAGTCTGGACACAAACATATAAGAACAAGAGAAGGATCAGCATCATCATCATAGTTAAGTATCACCACTCTCTCCAAAAGCCCCTAAACGCTTATGCATCTTAGAATAGATATTAATATGCCGCCCCACTGCCGAGTAATACGAGCTTCAATCCAACTACTCGAGTAGACAAAAGCCACTTTCCTTTCCGCTCGCAAACTGCCGAGCGTCGACATGTAAAAAATATTGTCGACGCAAAAAATATATACCGGTATTGGTCTGCTATGACGGTAACCCCTAGAAGTAAAGCGCCGTCTGGACTCTGCAGTAAGGAAGAATTGAAGATAACTTAATTACCTTCTTGCTTTAGTCATGGGTGACGGTCAAGATAATCTCTAGTACTGCAGCATTATTATATTCAGGTAGTACTCGTAATACCTCCACTGATCCATCATGATTAAGAATATCATGACCTTCCATGCAGTTGTGCAGCGGTGGGATGTAGCTGGAATATATATACGAGTACTCGAGTACCTATTTTCATATCCACATTCTCAGTCTTCCTCTTGAGCTTATACTTACCCTGTACACCAATCTTCTGCTTCGGTATGATAGGAAGAGCCGACATCGAAGGATCAAAAAGCAACGTCGCTATGAACGCTTGGCTGCCACAAGCCAGTTCCGTACTAAACGCTATAAGCTATAAGCTACATATCACATTATATATATATACTGATATCACTCTAGCATCCCAATCCAGCATCCCAATCCAGCATCTCAACTCACCACCAATCCACTACACCACTACACCACCATACCAACAATACCGGTGGCATTACACTATTTCGGTCACTACCCCCTCTTCACTACTCCCTCACCCTCCACACCCTCACCCACATTCTCCACACCCTCCACAACACCCACAATTCCCACAACTCCCATAACACCCACAACACCTATAATTCCCAATATTTCCACACCACAACCTCCACAACCTCCACATCCTTCACAACCTTCTCCCTCCCTCTCTCTCCCTCT
>KI628610.1:0-16284 GCA_000503235.1 Sclerotinia borealis F-4128 | reverse complement strand
TCTCTCTCTCTCTCTCTCTCTCTCTCTCTCTCTCTCTCTCTCTCTCTCTCACCCTCTCCCTCTCCATCTTCTTCAACCACATCACATAGCCTTATCGTTACAAAACCTACCTTTATATTCCCTTCCATTCCCTTCCTTCTCTTTCCTTATAAATTCCCTTTAATAACAATTGCACACAAACCCCATCCCCACCCACCAATCCATTGCCATCCACCATCTCCACCCATCCCCTCCACCCCATAACCCCTCTACCCCATCACCCCTCTACCCCTTCACCACTTCATCCCAAAAACCCAAAACCATAAACCTAAAAGAAACCCCCCAATCCCAATCCCAACCCCACTCTCCAAAAAAAAAAAAATGAGCAGATCAACAAGTTCGCACAATATTGATTGCAGGTCTGATTGATTACGCATTTGCGTCTATGCTAGCTATTTAATTCTTGTGTATCATTCCGACTACTGTACCTGTATCTTAGAATATACGAATATATTTCCCGTTTGCTGATTATAAAATAAAAGTAGTGGATGTGATGAGATGAGGTGAGATGAGGTGAGGTGTGGTTTGGGGTAGTGTGGTGTAAAGGTCTTGCTTGGTATTTTACCTCTCTCTCTCTCTCTCTCACATCGACGTTATCCATACTCGAGTACATTCTATTCTATTCGAATCTCTATTATCATCCCTCCAAAGTTTAAACATCTCCCCTCATATAACTTTTCTCCTCTCCTCCACTCTCTATCCACATCCCCACAAACTCCCATACCGGTATACCATACCACCTTGATATCTCCAAAATCTAAGCACCATAAACCTTAAGTCGCTCCTCGAGAGGCATGAAAGCTTTCTCGCCAGCTGGTGCCGCGGGTCGACCGAAAACGAGTTGAGCATTGAGTTCCCAATCTGAAGGGATATTCCATCTGTGATTTTGAGTATTAGTCAATATTCAATTCTGAAACATCTGTCGAAATTGCAATTTCTCTGCAATGGTATGATTCACGCGCACTCTCTTTCCTTCATCATATCCATACCAACCGCCGCCCAACTCCCCGTCCCAAACTCTCACACAAAAAACCCCAGTAAAAATAAAATAAAATAAAATAAATAAAAGGAAATCAAAACTCACTCAGCAGCAACCTTAGCATCAATCAACGGACTATAATGTTGCAAATTGGCTCCCAATCCTTCGGCTTCCAACGCAACCCAAATCGCATATTGTGTCATCGCATCACTCTGGGTCGCCCATCCTGGGAATTTATCCGCGTAGGCCGCATATGCAGATTGCATTCCTGCGACGACCTTTCTATCTTCGAAGAAAAGAACCTATACATATCATATCTCCCAATTAGCTTTATTCCCTCAGAATCCCAAATCACAATACCAAAAACTCGAATCAAACTTTTTTTTAAAAAGAAAACAGGAAAACATACAGTCCCATACCCATTCCTGAACCCCCCAATTTTCGCAGCAGTACCCTCGAATTGTTCCGCGGGCACAACTCCCTTCAATACCTCCTTAGTAATATCCCAAAGTTTCTCATGTTCTCCCTTGAGTAAAAGTACAATGCGTGTACTTTGAGAATTGAACGAGGAAGGAACGTGGAGAAGAGCTTGCTCGATAATTTCTTGGATTTGGGAATCGGGGATGGGGGATGAGGGGGAGAGAGAGTAGATGGTGCGGCGGGTTTTGAGGAGGGAGAGGAAGGTGGTTGAGGCGGATATGGTAGGGGTTGAGGGGGACATGGTGGGTGGTTGTTGATGGGGTGGTTTGCTGGTTGTTTGTGTGTGTGGTTGTTGAGTTGAGTTGTTGAGTTGAGTTTTGAGGTCGAGTTTGAGATTGCGAATATTATATAAGATAAGAAAAGAAAATCGAAGAATAGAGGAACTCAACAATCTTCTTATACTTATTCCTTATTCATTATTCACCACCAGCACAAACAAACCCACCTTCCCCCTTCCTACCCACCACCACCAACAAGATAGACGGTGGCAAGTTGCAATAACCCTACCTAGCTACTTGCTCCTGCCCCGCCTACCTACCCATTGACAATGATGCGGTACTGTTTCCCATTGCATATATCTCATATCTCCACTCTTTCCCAATATCGATGTTGCAATACTGAAAATTGGGATATTCAACCAATAAGAGATTCGAGTGAGATGGAGAAGCTACTTACTTAGTCTAGAGATCTAGAATGGATGGGACTGTTTCTGTTTCTCTTGTGTTTAGCTTATCAAAATCATTTGATAGTCAAGATTTAAGATTTACCCGCACCGCGCACTTGCACCACAGCACAGACCCATCTTGACCCATGTCCGCTCTGTCCGCTCATTATTAATATTGTATTGTATCGGATTCATCATGAGCTCTAAGCATTTATAAATCAAACCAAAACCAACAATCACAAACATAATGTAACATAACATAACATAGCATTTCATAATCAAGCTTTCGGTTTCCCTTTTCCATTCCCATTCCAAATCCGCTCTCTCCGCTCTCTCCGCTTTCCCCGGCTCTACCTCCATCCCACCAATTACAAACCTCACAAACCTCACAAACTACGAAACTCCCCCCTCCCCAGCCCACGAAACTTCCCATACCCTCGGGCCTACCTACTCCTTCTCCATTTCCATTTGTAACATCAGCATACCTGAGGCTAATTTGCATGCTCACTCATTGCTGACCTAGCATTATAAAGCTATAAGCCCCCACTAATATTATACCCCGTATACGCGGCGCGGAATTCATTTTTATTGGTGGATGGGATTTATGTCTAATGAGCTAATGACTAGGTGGGTATTGCGACTTTACTTACTGTGTTACTTTAGCTATCACTACCTTGACATTGGATTCAATCGTTATCTATATTATCAGATAATAATATTTTATTCAAATCATATTCAAATTCATATTCATATTCATATGTTCAATTTCCATTTCTATTTCCATGTCCATTTCCATTTCAAATTCACACACACCTTTCGCCTCTCCATCCTCCCCCTCCTTTCCACCCACCCCCTCCTTTCCACCCACCTCTTATCCCCTTCACACCTTTCTTCCCTCTTTCCTCCCCTAACTAACAAGCTCCTTCCATCCATCTATCCTTATCTTCTACATCTATATCCATACCGATTTCATACCCATGACTAACTATACTAATTCCATATTTATCCATCCCTCTCCCTCTCCATTTATCCTCTCTCTCTCTCCATCCCTCTCTCCCTCTCTCCCTCCATCCATCCATCCAACAAACAAATACTATAGAAGAAAAAGAAAACACATTACATCACATCACATCGATTTATCTATTTATCTATCTATCTATCTATTGATAAGTATAGAAAGCTACTCGTACTCTACTTCCTTCTAGATATAACATAATCCAATCCAATCCAATCCAACCCATAAACCTTACCTTATCTTACCTTATCTTATCTTACCCCCTTACCCTCAAAAAAAAAAATATCAAGAGATATATATATATATAAAGTTAGTTGAGTATTCTAGTATCTATTCTAATCAAGTATCTACTCACTCGTATAACAATTACTTGTAGAGTATACTTTCTTACTTAAAAACCTACTCACATACCTTCCTTATTTACAAACTCACACACCCACACACCCCAAACTCACATACCCCAAAATTCCAAAATTCCAAAACCCCAACTAAATCACCACTCAATGTTATTCTATATCAATATATATATACACATTTTCGTACTCAGATCATATGTATGTAATATTCTTATCCTTATTCTCATTCTCATTCTCATTCTCATTCTCATCTATCTGCAAAATATACCATTCATCCACCCCCTCATAAACCCACTCACTCATCCACTCACCTCCACACTTCCCCCCATTCCCCCTTTCCCCTTTCCCCTTTCCCCTTTCCCCTCACACCCCCTCCCACCACATAACATACAACATACAACATAACCCCAATCACTTAGACCATTCTTTCACCATTACTATTCTCAATTCTTCTTCTTATTTCCCTCATTTCTTTATTTCCCATCTACCTATCCATCCACCCATCCACCCATCCACCCATCCATCTAAAAGCTACCTATTCCCTATTAAACGCCTTATCCATCCCATGAAAAATCAACTGAAAATCAACCCACCAACCACCACCACCTTATCCAACCCATCCATAATATACAAGAACAAAGTAGCCACCCAAAAACCCTCCCACCCAACCATTGCATAAAAGCAAAGCAAAGAAAAGCAAGCATAAATGCCTGCCACCCAGCAGAAACCCGTATGATACAACCTCGATATGCCATTAGATTAGGTACCGGCCTTTTCATGCATATTTACATTTCTTTTCGTCTCATTCATACCGTCATCCCATGCTATCCTTGGCTATATTCAAGACCAGGCGAAAAGGCTCAGAGGAAAGAAGAAAGGAACCGCGTGACATCCATCACCAAGTCTCAGCAATATATTGCCCAGCTTCACCTTTCAACTTCCAAAACTTCTTTGCCTCTTCTCTACCCAAATTACCCTTCTCCATCGCAACATCCACCAGGGCCTCTTCAACCCCCTCACCCATTCCCTTACTACTACCACAAACAAACACTCTACCATCCAGGGCATTGATGATAAACCAGACCAAATCGGCTTGATGTCTAACTTCATCTTGTACGTATTTCCCCTTTTGTTTGCTACCTGGTCTTCGACTTTGTACCACCTTCTTGACTTCCGATTCATGTACACCCCATTCACCAGAATATAATTCATCCAGAAGAGAATCTCGAACTCCTTGAAGAACCCATACTTTGTTTGCACAATTGGCATTCTTGAGACGTCTTTGAACAAATCCTCGGAAAGGAGCAACTCCTACACCTGCACCAATCAAAAGCATAGGTCCATCAGAAACAAATTCTCGAGCGAGTGGATTGGCCATCAACCCCTTGAACATAGGAATTCTGATATTGACCTTTTTTCCTTCCTTTTGAGCCTCGATAAATTTTCTTGCTTGTCGTTCAAAGAATCCTGACCCCAGACCGATACGATTGCCACCGCGCCAATTATTTGTTTCATGAACAGTAACTGCAATTTCGATGAGTCGACTACAACCTTCCACTGGTACACAATTCTCCTGAGGATCGTTGGACATGGAATAAAATCGAGGTCTCAAGGTTTCGAGTACTGAGAGGAGATGATCGAGAGGTGGTTTACTAGAGGGGAATGCGTGAAGAAGATGAGGGATGGTGATATGTGGTCCAGTTCGAAAATCGCAAAATGTTCCTTGCCCTTCCCCTGAGCACAGATATAATAAAATCTTCTTTTCCTCGGGATCAATAGCATATTCGGCGAGTAATCGTAAAATCTTCTTGTTGGGAGGATATGACTGGATATCAGAACACCAAGTCAATAAATCTCGTCTGGTTGTGATTAATTCTCTTGGCTGGTCATCTCCCCAAATTGTAGGCCATCTTCCAGAATAAGTCTTCAATAAAATCTTTCGATCACGAAGATGTCTCGGGATAGATAACAAATCCAAGATTTCTTCAACCATTGAGTCTTCATTTGGAGCCATGACACCAATTGCACCACCAACCTTGAAATCCACACCACCTTCCTCAGGATAATCCGTAACATCCAAATCAAAATGATATGTTCTCTTCTCAGCACCAGGTCTCGTCAACTCTCTTGCATTGAATATTCTCGCCGAGTAAACTTCATAAGGTGGATGTGGTTTAACGAATGAAGGTGGCTGAACTCTTGTATCGACATCGGACTTGGCATGATGCGGTGTGAAGTCAATTGAACCATTTCCCATACCAATCCCTGAGTCAATGTGCGAAATAGCCTCCTTTATATCTGCGGCATCTGCGACATCCATAGGAGGTTCGACAGTAATGGCTCCCCTATTCTCATTGACCTCCAAAGAATCCATACCATCGACCAAATCCCGAGCTTTCTCTTTCTTTAGAGGGAGAATCTCCATATTCTTCGTGGAAAAATCTGGCAGACTTGTCAATCGTGTAGGAATAGTTTCGATCTTTAATTCCAAACTCTTGTAAGCGTCATTATCTGGTAATCGAGGTCTTTCGTATGTGAGGCTATCGGTTTTGGTGATTGCCATACAGCAACCCCCACCACAACATTTTTCCACCAATTTTGTGCCCGCCTCCCCAATGATTCTTTGCATATCGGTAGCATTTTGTGAAATGAGTTTAGTGGAAGCCCGACGACGTCGTGGTTCAATCTCTTCGGCTTCGAGTTCAGAGGAAGAAGATGATGAGTATGTGAGGGCGGGGACCTGAGAGACTTGAGAGCGGGGTGACTCAGGTTGTGGTTCCTGTGGTATACAATGAGATGTAGTAGACATTCTTAAGACTTGAGGACGTGACATTATTCGAAGTAGTATTGTTGACCGACGGATCATATACTAATATACTGACTAGTATGGGAATGCCGAGGAACGGAAAGAGAAGGAAGGCAATTGAGCCAGGTTTGTTGAAAGTGTGTCAATCCAACTTTTTTGTATTAGTTTAGTTTATCGATTGTCGGATGATGATGTAAGAGTTGATTGAATGGATTGTATGTGTATGTGTATGTATGGTATGATATGTGTTTGCTGAGGTAATGATTGTTTACTTGCTGGAGGTTTCCAGAAGGAAGGGTGTAAAGATATTAATCGAGAAATTGCTAGTGAATTGTTTGAATTTTATTAATTCTTTAAATGCACTTGAAAGGTTTCTTTTGGTGTGAAGTGGCGGGATCATCGATTTCTATATTTTGTGCTTTTCATCAAAACTTATTATCTAGGGGTTCCTTGGTAGGACCTCGGCCGACACCGGGATTTGTTGATCAGCCGTAAGTAAGTAAGCCTGGTATCAAATTCGGATCGATCACTCAACAAATATAATGGATTGATTAAAATCGAGATATCTCACAAAATTGTCTGTTTCATCAGGGCAAAGCAAAGATCTAGAAAACCGAGTCATATACTTCATAAACCAAAAATTAGATAACTCTTCATCTATAACTTGAGTATAGTACAAAGGACTCTATTTTGTATTATCCATACAGTATAGTCAACTTCTCCCTCTCCCACTCCCACTCCCATTCTTCATATTCTTACTTGCACTTAGCTATAGTTTCCCCTCTCCAATATTCACCTCACCCTCTTTAATATCTCCAAAAACCAAACGCTATCCTCCCACTTCTCACTCATCACCTTATCACTCATCACCCACCCATCACTCAGCAAGCCCATCATCATTAAATCACACATCAAACCCAACCATTCCGTTATGTTATGCCGACCATCATCTATCTACTCATCTCTAATCATCCGTCTAATCATCACTAAAACTACCGGTATTCGGGTCCCTTCTTTCCTCAAACTCAATGGGCATCAGGAACCAAAAAAAACATCAGTGAACTATAAGCGCCACTTAAGGAAAAGTGTTCCTTGTCATGAACCTTTGCCATGAACCCCTGTCGAATAACTTATCTGATCCGAGAAAAGGTGGACTGAGGGAGTGAGACTGGGTAGTTGGTTTGGCCGGATACTGTAGTCAATATGGTTTGGTATTTTGATGGATAAAATGATGGTGAGATGATGGTGAGGTGAGATGATGCTCGAGTATGATATGATATGATAAGAAAGGAAGTGTAGAATAGAATAGTTCAGTTCAGTACGAGAATCTAGGAGTTTGGTCGAATGGTATAGTTCAATACCAGGATATAGGAGTTTGAAAGGTTCTATTTATTCTTCATTCTTTCATTCCCTTCCTCGTCTTCGCATTCGTATTCCCCGCTAGTATGTATCTCGCATCCACATACAAAATCTCTCCTTTACAATCAAATGATTTATCTTCACAACCCAACTCAACCCAACCCATTCGGAACCCTAAGAAAATAAAACACTCTGGTTCTGGTCCGAGACATCCTATCCTATCCAATCTCCATACAGCACCGCATCTAAATATGCATATCACACATCACATCACTTCCAGAACCCAGGAGAATTTCCATCTGATAACTTTAAATCTACTCGACAAGACAAATGGAAAAGAAGGAATTTTGCAAGGATTATACTAGGAATCTCATGTATTAGTGACATTCCAAATTTCCCAACAATACACAACCCTCTGATTATCTGATACGAACGGAAGGTTTTTACCTCGTTACCGGTATTGGGCATGAAACGAAAAGCATCAGATTAGATGAATCTGATTAGATCTTCTGACCCCTTATTGCTTTGTTGAGAAATTTTCGTTGGAGAGTCTGAGACAAGTGCGCAAAGCGGTTTCATAATTTCTTTCTTTCTTTCTTTTCTTCTCTTTATTTATTTTAGGCTTGTGAACTTGTTGTTATTGCACCCCATCCCTCCCCCCTTAAAAAACAGATTTTATCAGATTGTGGATAGTGGATCACACCACACCACACCACGCAGGATCTGATAACTCTAAATGATTCTTACTGCATGCGAACTATTAGAATCCAGAGGATCAGAAAAGGAAAGGCGATACGAGGGATTTTGATGAATCAATCAGGGATTTTTCATATTATTACTCCTTATGTGAATATCATCTATTCTTGAAAAAGAGTGATGTCTAGAATACACGAGTAGTGAATGAAATTGTACCAAGTAACTCGGTAAGGTTTATCAGATCTTAAGATATAATAAAGGGGTTCTGAAAACGGAAAATGGATGAGATGAGATGAGATGATCTGATAAGATGGATGGATGGATGAATGAATCGGTGAGACAAAGAAAGGAGTGAAGACTTGGACAAGATGAGTTGTGGGACAATAGCATGGGTTGGGGTTAGCACGTGATATGCTTTTCTCATGAGCTTACATAAGCACTCATATCCGTTCTCCATTTATCTGCAACTTCCTTCTTCCTTTCCCCAACATCCTTCTTTGCTGGTTTGGAGTAGGTACTAGTCCTCATACCGGTACTGGTTCTTCCTTTTCCATTTGCTATACTGATTGTTTCTTCATCTCTTCATTTTCGTTTTATTTTCTTTGCTTCTCTTCGTGTAACCTTACACAGTACACTACACTGAAGAGCTTGATCAATCTGCTCATTGTCATTAACTTATCCTGATACAATCACATATTTACAGATGCCGGTACTCGGTACTCTGAGTAGAGATGCAGAGAGTTGTGTTTTCAATATCGAGTCAAAACTTTCACAAGTTATATTTCTTATTCACGATGCGCAAAGATTGAATATGCGTAAAATCGGAATCATTCAAATTGGCATACTCGACTTGCCGTATTTCGTTGTCTTCATTTCTATCATTTTTGATCATCGGGACTCTGTCATTCTCCGTTCTGCGATTAATCAATTATATATTGTGAACGTCAATCTTCGATGTAATTACTTCATGTGAAACCACATCCAGACTAGCAGTCATAGCCGATATTTCTTTCCTCGAATTGCTTCTTGTGATATTAGGTCGTTTGTTCTCAAATGCTCTTTCCAAAGATTTTCACCACCATAGATGACTACCATCAAAACTGTTGGTTGTACCTGTGCCATTGAGATGATTTGGTGATCTTAAGGTACTGGACTTCTCTGGGGTCGTGAGAAGCTTGTCACTAAGGAACTTGCGAGTCACCATAAAGCCGATATCATCTTCCCTTTCCATAGACTTTGTTGGAATAGGGAAGTCGTGGCCAGACTTATTGATCTGGTCTCCTACCTATACATTCCCTTGAATCCCTTCAGACGTTCGATACCAACATCCATACTCGAATAACATCCTCAGATTAACATCGAGGTCATCTAAGCTCAGCCTCAAGAGTTAGTTTTTGGTATCGATTATCTCGAAAGTGTATCATGGATACTGCTACTGGAATGATGGTGGGTTTTATTACTGGCATATCTGCCGTTAATCCGCTATTAACACAATAATAGGACCCTTCGCCACAGAACGAAAGACTGGAAACATTACATCTACCACTAGGTAGCCTTACTCAACCAACTGTAAGTCATGTTGCTTAAATCTTCAATCACAGCCTCTCTAATATCATACTAGCAACATATTAGTCCTCTGACACCACACTATTCAGTACCTTCATCACCGCTGCCCCGAATGGTATGCTACTGCGAGAATGGTATATTGACAGATGATGATCCCATCAAAATTGCCTACCTCGCTTTCACCCGTAGTTATCACGACGTAACATGCAAAGAAGATTTCAATCTCTCCTTTGGACTATTCATCAGATTACTCTGCGATTTATTCTTTTGGCTGGAATCGGTATCATACCACTTCATTGAAGAGTGGTTCGATGAATGGATAATCCGAATTTTTATCAAGCACAGATGTCAAAAGCTCATCGGTCCATCGTTCAAGCAGGAATGGTTGGAAATGATGAATTCACCGTGGATGGCAAACGCGAAACCTTTGATCGATCGAACTATTTTGGACAAGGCAATACGGACATCTGCTGGAAGGAATAACCTCTTGATGAGTATTGGTGAAAATGAGGCGTACTTTGAAAAGATGCATCAAGATAATGGTGCCTACCCGGAAAATTATCAAGTTCACAAGGATAAGTGTCAGAGGCTCAGGGCTTTTATAAGTGAGCTGGATTCTCGTTAATGGCGGGTTTCCACATCTGTTCGACATAGATTCCGTTGAAGCAAAGATTGGATCGGGTTATAAGTATGGGTTATAGAGATGCCTGCAATTTGGAGAATGGGTGCGATTATACTCGAGTATTATTATTGGGTGGAGTTCTGTTTTCGATGGATGGATGGATGGATGAATAGATGCTATGGATATTGGAATGAAGCGGAGGATTGAATTGTATTCTTATTGTTTATTACTATATTGGAAAAGAGTTCGGACGCATGATTTGTTGCTAATGTGTGATAAAAATAACTCAAGAGTGTTTCTATTTTCCTCGTGACCCGGATGGGTATATTGAGTTGGTGGGTGGGTGGCTACGGGTGAGTTCTTTTCTTGGATTAGTAGGAATGTTAAATCGATCGTGAGGAATTTGAACGGGGGAGAGGGGGAGAGGGGCGAGAGGTGGGAGGGGCAAGGGACTTACTATCTTGAGTAGGTAGGGGCTAAGTATAGACTCTGGAATCTGGAGGTAAATATTGAACCGTTGAGCACTTGCACTTGCCGATGATCCGACTTTACTTTACTAAATGCTATACTAAGTAGTGTAATAATAATGATAAAATGATAAGATGACAAGTGGGATAGGGTAGAGTGAACGGGGATGTAAGATCTTACATAGCAGTGGAGATATCTACCTAGGTACCTATGTATATCTAACAATTTCGCTGTTTTAATTATTGCGAGTATTACGATAAGTATGAGATTACGAGACTATGAGACTATGAGACTATGAGATGAATAAATAAAATGAGAGTATTGATGATACTGATATCGAGATGCGAATGATTATATATAGGGTATAGGGTATAGGATATAAGGTATAGGGTAGGTTATAAAATGATAAAATGATAAAATGGTAAATATCTGGGGATTTGGGGATTTGGGGGTTGGGGGAAGAGTATGGAGTATGGAGTATGTTTTTAGGGATTGGAGAGATTGGAGAGATTGGAGAAGGGATGTGAGGTTTGTTTTGGGGGGTGAGGAGTGGAGGGATGGAAGGGTATAAATTTACAGGGACCAAGGGTGCTTCGTTGAAGTCCTGAGTTACGTTTCACCTAGTGCTAATCCTGAGAAATCTGAGGGGAGGCTGGGAGGCTGGGAGGCTGGGAGGCTGGTAGGATGGTAGGATGGTAGGATGGTAGGATTGATGGTGATGGTTCGGAGAGTTCTTTTATGTTGTTTCTGTGAATCTGTGGTGAGGAGGGCGGGAGGGCGACACTATTGGAGTACAATATTATGAAAAGCATGCGGTGATTGGTTTGAGAGAATGTGAGGATATGGGGAAATGGGGGGGGGGGGATGAAAAGTGGATGATTAAGATGGAGGGGCTTGGTGGTGAATTTTTGGTCATGCTACTGTATTATGTTGAAAGGGCTGTATGCTAGCATCTAATGTACAGTAGATAGCTAGTGAAATTTTGATTATTAGACAGCTAATGTGGTGATTAACAAAGTGAGTATTAAATCTTATATGGAAATCTATAAAGTTAGCAGCAATCTTTACCAAACTGGACTCAAGAGGAGCAAATCACCCAGGATACGAATGGATGACAGGGTTCAGAACCCGTTTCGGTTCTTATAAATACTTGATAATAAGATCTTACCATTTGGGTTATATAATACACCAGCACTAGAGTATTCCAAGCATATATCGATCAATGCTCAAGAGAAATAATCGATAAACTGGTAATAGTATATATATCTGGATGAAATGATATTGACAATGCTAATTACCTAGTAGTAATCGATGCTGAAGCCAAAAATATTCAGGTGTTGCATACTTTGACCCCCCTTATCACTATTCCTTGCCTCGAATTATTTACAAAGATGAAGATGGAATACAATAAGATAGGACTAAGATTAAGAAACTCGATTAAAAGCGTGGGTGTCTGTAAACTTTACTGTCGTTTAATAAATTTAGCTTTTGCTGTTGAGATATCATATTGTCGCTTGTTGCCGTACAAAAAGGTGATCTTTCTCATATTTGTACGAGTAGGCTAGGTTAAATTGGGGTGAAAAAAAAACTCTTTCTATATCTTGGGGTCGCAAGCGTGAGCGTGAGTATTGGTTTGGTTGACACAAATTTATATGCTGATCGCTATCTTGTGTCTGGTAATATTTTGACTGGTTATACAAGATCGTTATAGATTTCGTGAGTTGGGATGTTTGGGTGCTTATATATTAAAAGCCTCAAGTCAATTTGGAGAGCTTAGTATGGAGCTAAGTCTGAATGGGTACTAAACATAGGACTCGGAAGTGAATTGATGTAATGCGGTACTCGTAGAGTCGAGGAATTTTCCGTGGAAGTGGATGGTTATTTGCACAAACAGTAGATTCAATCTAGTGTAACTTGAGCTGAATTTAGAGAAGGGCAGAAACATGGGTATAAATTGATTGAAGGGCTTACTGTACAAGAGTTGCTAGTAGCTCTCTCTTGATCAATACGTTGAGCCAGTGTATGGAGATTAAGAAGGCCTTTTGAAGATAGTGTAAAGTTGACACGTAATGTAGATTGTGACATTCAACCTTCAAAGTTTAAAAGATGAATTCATGTCAATATGGGTGGAGACAGTCATCTAATCTTGCTAGCAAATATTCGGAATGAAAGTCTTCTTGTCACTGTTGTCATTCATGAGCGTAAATCTTGTCTCATCGAAAATTGATTCTTGTCGTTATATTAGATTCATAAAAGATATGTATAGATTCCAAGCCATTAATATATGTAAATGCCGCCGACAGAACCCCACGATACTCCGTCAACCAAACATAGGATTGTGGTGTATACATGGAAATATCAAACCTTCAGTTGTGATTGTTGAAGTCTTCACAATTTTGAGATTCTTCCCAGAATTCTGTGTTTATGCGAAGTAGAAGTCCGAGATCCAGTAACTTAGTAATCAACTCCGGAATAAGCGGTGAGTTAGTTTGGTTGTTTGGTGTCTAGACTGATGTTTAACTGGATTTATGTGTGAATAATCACATCATCGTTCATTCAGCAAATAAATAGGGGTGAATATACCAATTAAGCGAGATAGAAATTGGAATGGGTGGTCAAGCGGTGTGGCGAGAACGCCGAACTAGAGTATTATGTAAGAGATGGTCTGACGATTTATTCTGAGTAACGGTGATCTTGTCGTCCGTCGGTGTCCTCGTCACAATTTATGTGTAGCTTAGGGTAGAAAGACAGTGTGAGAACTTCAATAGATCATAGGGGTAAGTGTATAGTTGTAGATGAGATATTATGATAAAACAAATGGATTTGAATTCCTACATATCGTACCTCTCGTATTCCTATCCTTGGTGTGGTGATTTGACATAGAAGCTCATGGCCATGAAAGTGAAAATGATCATTATCATCGAGATTACGTATGAGATGGAAATAGGAAGTTCGAAAGTAACTCAGAAATCACAAATGAGTATTCCACTTCTTGTCCTGAGTTTTATCTAATCTTCTATGATGGTAGGTAGAAAATACTGTAGCGTATGAGTAGTCGGTAAACCCCCACACCACTAACGGACGTTGTGATGGACTGCTCATAAACTCACTCGCCAACTCTGGGAATCTTGTATCTTTCATTCTTGACATTTGGATCGGTTTGGAAGTCACTTTGTTAGATAGTCTGAAGTGAAACAGTTGATTCACTCTTAGTGAGATTTGAACCTGAAGGCTTGAAATGAGTTGATTCATTGACTTCCACCATGTGGTAAAATGCAGTCTCAGTGCATCCCATCAATAATTCATCTCAAGTCACACCCCTATCCATTTCACTCCAAACTCTTGTCCTGCGGTAGATATTGTACCCAAGCGATGTCCTACTCGGTTGTTAAGATTGTCATCTAATAGTTCTTGTCAGAGAGTGAATGAAGCGGTCATTATCAATCTTGATGCAAAACCTAACTGTTGTCAGTGGATAAAATACCTCAAAATCTGAATACGTAGATTCAGAAGAGACAATCAATCAAACTCCTCTAAATGTAAAATATCCTTTTCGGCCTGGCATAACACTGATTAAAAGGTATGATGAGCCAGCTCCCTGATGATTGAAGTAACCAACTTGCATTCCTAATTACTTTTACTCACTGCGTTTTGGATGACATTTATACTTCGACTAGAATTGACGAAGTTTACTTCGCAGTCCCGGCCCTCGTGGGCTTTGGAGCGATTGCCGTATTCACTTTCAGCGGACTCTATACACCTTGGATATCACCGGGTAACTTTACTTACTAGCTACTAGATAATATACATTTGTGTCTTTCAAATATAAGTAAATGTATATAATAAAGTCATGCAAGAGGCGAACCTGAAGAATCTCAACAAAGTGCTCAACTCTACCCAAAAGGATTATATCGAATCTTAGGTCATAGTTGAGGATATCTGATCTCAAAAGTGCTCGTTATATGATTTAGGAAATAGAAAGCGTTCTCGTTATAAATTGTCCGCATAGCTAGCTCAACGGGTGTGTGAAATAACTGTTTCGACAGCGGTAGTTATATATCGGAAAAGACAGCAGTGAATGGTGGAAACACAATGGATTCTCGTCTGGTGCACGCAAAAATGCCGGCTAACAAACTTTCGTTACGAGCTGACAACTTCGCTATGGGTATTCAAATCATATTATTCGAATCATATTTTTCTCGAGTAATTTTTTCTCCGATATAGTCTCAATTTATGCTCTTATGAAATGTAAGGATTTGACCTTTTATAGACTTTCTACTCGAATCAATTCGTACAGATGCATTGACCCATTACCTTCACCAGTTCGTCTCATAGCCTCCAAACTAATCAATTGACAGTAAATACTCGAAAAGAGGTCACCATAGCAATAGTTTGGTAATTCAGACAATGATATTGTTGCTTTACTTTGTGTCCGTAATATCTTCCTCTAGTCGCCATACTTAAAACACGAATATATATACCGCAACATGAGTAGTAGTAGAAGAATAAGCCGTCGAGTTGGCGATACACATTAGCAATTTCTCTTGCTTTATACATGATTCTTGCTGTTTAGCTAGAGTGGAAGATTAGTAGCTCTTATATACTTGACTAATGATTGAAATTATCGATATGGCTCGGGTAGTGAATATATGATCAGTTGCATCATTCGCACAACACATATCAAACAGACGTGCACATATACTTGAGCGGGACAGATTATACTTAAATTCTTCGGACTTTGATGAGTATGGAGAGTTTGCTTCGAGCTTCCAGAAATGTATATACTAGAGGTATACTCGGCGGGGTTTTGAAAGACACATAGACGAAAATCAAAATACACACTACTAGCTTATTTCTTTACATAATCTTGTGAAATTTCGGTTAATATATTATATCTTATGAAATAATCTATGTATAAAATTTTATTTAAAACGAATACGATTTGAAATAGTTATAATCAATTCAATTTATAGAATATTGATAATTTGATATTTATTTTGAAATTATTATATTATTATATAACTTTATTTAAAATGAATTTGATATTATGAAACTCTAATAAATATAAAAACCGAAATTCAATATTGGAATCAATATTTTATTTTTTCAATATTATTATAATTGAATTAGATATTATTAAATAAAGTCGAAAATAGATAGGATTTTAGGAGTTTCGAAAAAGATAGAACTAGTTTTTTGAATAATTTAAACGAATTAATTTATTTTTCAAAACT
>KI628609.1:78793-147950 GCA_000503235.1 Sclerotinia borealis F-4128 | reverse complement strand
TCTCTTCCTTCCTCTCTCTCTCTCTCTCTCTCTCTCTCTCTCTCTCTTTTGTCAAATGATAATCCGATCGGTAGTTGATTTGGGTATTGAATAATATGGAATCCTCGGATTTGAGTTATAAATTAATAATGGAGTGGAGTCAAATCATATTTCTTTCTTTTTTATTTGTTATAGTATTTTTTTACTATTCTTTCTTTTTCTTCTACTCAAGTAACTGAAAAATGCAAAGGAATAAAATTAAAGGTAAACTATACTTATTTAAGCCTAAAAATTGGATATTAGCCGTTCGCTGGAATCACTTATCTAGCAAGCCTGCATCAACATAACATGGATCTTGAGCAATAATCAGGACTTAGGTTGCCAGGAACTTCTTTTTTTGGAGTTGAACTGTTGGACATATAGGGAGAATAAGGTTCAGGGTTTATTACAACAAGGATAAACAGTGGAGTCTCCTCATTTTCCACATTTTTACTTTCTTCTTGTACTCGTTCCGAGAATAGGTTGGTTTATCAAATAACAATATTAGATAGACTAATACTATAAAAGCTTTAGTATAATATAATATCGGAGAAGCTTCTAAGAACGTATAGGAGACAAACGATTATACACTTATTATGATTCACATTTAAGAGTACATCTTGATATTTCCGCATATACCGAATACAGTAAATCGTTTTCTGAAGCTTGTTCAATATTATTGATAGGTGAAGCTTCCGAATGAGCCTTGTCGGTTGTACTTTGCCTATGACATGGATAATATGATCTAGGTAGCCCCTTCAAACACATGGGTCTGCCCTGGCACAATGTTGGTGGAGTCGTCACGTTACAGTACAAAAGAAACAAATATCTCAAGGGGAAATCGTGCCGGATCTCTCGCAACAGCCCAGTAAGAGATGATAATGCTAAGCCTCATAGCACTTTATGTAATTTTGATACAAAGATTGCAAATACTTGTACTCGAATACCGGTTTTTGACCTGATCATTTGACATTAACTCACTGATTGATAATACAGTGCCTATCTTCGATATTGGAAAGAAAGAACTAAAACCTCGATCTACAGTACTGATACGAGTCTCTAGTAGGTAGTGCTAACTACTTCAATTACTTCAAATCAACTGGACTGCATTGTTTCGATTCATGAATCATGGCATACGAAGGAACAGCTATAAACAAGAGAAACAAGACTTCCGAATTCCCGAATGAGTTTGATGGAAGCTTATTCGATAGTATCATCCAATAGTAATCAACATTATGTCCCCTATTTTCAGCTCCTAGATACCTATAAGACGAGTGTTATTAGATGTCCAAATTCAGATAGGAGGAGAGTTACTACAATAAAGGAAGTGCTATAATCAGAACACTCTTTCCAATAAAATACTTCACGATTACTCATCTCATTATATACCTGTCTCGAACCTCAAGGAATATCAAGTCCTTAATAATGTGAATATACTCGAGTAATAAAAACAGCTTAGTCAATGATGACTGATGACAGATACAGGAAGACAGAAAGTCATATATGCAATGGCATTATTTATTACTCAAAGTAGAAATATTCAATAATGAAAAGGGCTATAAAATCTTCACTAGTCAACCTAAGTTGTGAATGAATCCTAGCAACTCATTTTTAGAACGGGTTCTCGAGTTAATTTTCAACCATTCGGCATCTTTCAATCTCCCTTGTCTCGCGGATGCATGCCGTAAGTACTACTGAAATTTGGAACCTTGTTCCCTCGCGAATGCAGGGAATACAGTTGCAATCAAGTAATAATGGCGTAGCATAACAGGTAAGAAAAGGTTTGCAAACAAAGTTTGGTGGGAATAATAGAGAGTTAATCGTTGCTAAGGCAGGAAAGGCGAGTTGTAATGTTCGACTATGAACTCCTCATTGGCCGAATGTTTCAATAAACTTGAAGTCTTAATCGTAGCAAAACCGAAAATTATCCTATTTGCCGAATCTTCTGCAGTGCTGCAGGAACACCTGGATTATCCTATAATAAATAATAAAACAAATATCTTAAAATCGAACTACTTATTTATCCCCATTATTATTATATCATTGTTGATTCGATGATATCAGTGTTCATCTCGTTGATCTATGATCTATATTCTAGATAGAGTTAATCTAAGATATGTGAGATTGGCTGATACTACTCGAGTAATTGAAAAAGAAAGCAAAGGGAAATCTAATTTGGTTTGTAGCTTCACTCAGAATACCTCGCCACTGGTAGATTGTCGATTTGATAACTGTAAATAGGTACGCCGCGCATAGTAGATCAGTAGAAAAATGAAACATAAAGTTTGGTAGAGTATGATATCAATCGCGTCACATTTGCGTATTCGAGACCGGCGCGGGGCAATGTAGTTCATAGTCTCTTTCGAAACGGCTGAAATAGAATTTCGCCAGTACTTCAATCAACGGTTTTAATACCAGAAATGGAGAAGGGGTTCTATTACAGGGTCTCTGTCAGGGCATATCTGAAACGACCTTCGAAACTCTCAGACTATCTTGTACATAAGTATGCAGCCCAATGCGGCATCACTAGACCAATTTGTATTCCAAACCGAGTCTTTTGAGCCGGCCGGACAGTCATCCATCTTGGATATGGGAAACTTATCGTAATGATGCTTTTCTAGATCGTACCTGAGACGATGAGAAGCGACGGATCTTCCCGCTCCGCCATGAGGCGACGTGAATTGCTTCATTACCTGGGAGACGACTTGTAACTTCTCGGCGGGATCTACCACCCGTCCCGATGGACGAAATGTCGGTTTTTCCTTGCTCGCAAAGTCGTAGCCCCTGGTGAATGGCCTGCGAGTCTAACATGACTCCGATTCATTTCATAAAACCTGCAATACAACATCCGCCAAAGTGCGGTATATACAAACGGCGGCATTTGATCTAGATACACCCATATGTTTACTACCCATATTCGAAACAAGCGATACGATGTTTTCCGCATCAAAAAAAGTTACCTAAACAGTTGTCAAGCAACGGTCATCTGAATGTTCTAGCTTCAAGATTATCCGCACCGTCGCTGCAAGACCACAGGCCAAGCGTTCATGACACCAAACGTGATTATTCAAGCTCTCTACGAGTCGTTCAGAGAGGGAAAACCTCAAACAGAGGTCGAACGCCCGTCACATTAGCACCCATCCTGAAGTCAACAATCACATCAATGACTAGCTGCTTAGCCTGAATACGGTCAAGCACGCCGCAATCATCTCATATGTAGAGCGACGGATGTGTACCTTGGATGTTCATACCTTCGTCCTGAATCGTTTCATCAACAGTTCGAATTAGTCTCTAAATAACAGTATGATTTAGTATTGCATGCCTTAGCTTGTAGAGCTGACAGTCTCTGATTGATCGCGGGATAAGTTTCGCTACAACTACAAATCCGAAACGCATAATGCGCCGTTGATAATCACGCCATAAAAATGATCATCAAACTGACAGCCTCATTCGGTAACCTCACTGCCGGATCTGCTCTCTTTTCGTCTTTCGGAAATAAAGGATTGCAACTCAATATCCATTTCTAGATTAACAATGCTGCATTCAATCATATCAGGAACTTCAAAGACGATACTTCGGTAAGGCTACCGGTGTAGGGCATTTGGGATGCATTCACCGCGCCTCATCAGCTCAATTCCAACAGCTTCATAAACAACATCCAAATCAATTATCGACATGCGCAGCTTAGAACTTTAACTTCAGGCTATGTAACAGTACTTTCCTTCAGTTCATGCATGAGAACGGAGTAAATTATTTTATCATGCATACTAGGTATGCACAAGACCCTAGTCAATAGACCCCATCTACAGCAAAAGACCTCAGATATTTCGGATTTAACATGAAGGTTTAAATGATTCATGAATCTCCAACCATAATTTCGGAGAAGTTACCATAGAAACCATCACTGCCGCGGTATTCGGATGGCTGGCACCTTTATCATTATGGGTAGATGGGGGAGGACACATGATAGTTTACCGTGTGTGACGATCAAGAACGTGCTTAGCATGAGTCTAATCAAAGATCCAGGGGTAAGATCAGGGCAATGAGGATATGGGATATGGCATGGCGGGGCACATTTCTCATGAATCTCAAATCTCAATCATCAAGAATGTCTTACAAATCCTGTAGATCGAGTCTCGACAAATCTTATCTACGAGTCGAGTTCATCACCCTGACTCTCGCTTATGATTGGCAATTGGTATTGCGAGACATCCATCCAAGTGCCGTAGATTGGAATAAATGAATGCCGGTGATATATTCCGAAATCCTCCTTTAATATTCTCACACTACAACAATACACCTTACTTACCGAAACGATAGGGTGTCTAATTTGCCTCAAATCACTCGTCACATGTCGTGACATACTTTGCAAACCTCAAACAATACCTGTTAATACCTCACACTTCTACTTCGTCAAGTCTGCGGCGTCTAGGTTTCACAAGCGAGAGTACAAACCGGAAGGGTAAAAGGGCATATCCGGGGAAAGCTTAGTATATAATGAGTAAGAAATGAGTTCGAACAGCCACTTTCCATTTTAGCAGTACCTGCGGGGTAATGACTCGTCATTGTCGTATCATTATCGTTGCTTTTTTAAGTTCCTTATGATTTCTTTTCTTGTTAGTGCATAAAAATCAATATTTTTTCAAGATAAGAAATCCTCTTAATAGAATCTAAAAAAGCAATCAATAGAAGCAACTAATAGCAAACTTTGAATATCTAGATCGATATCTTAGCTAAAGTAATTCATTTAATAAATATTAGTTCTTCTAAAGTTCTTTTTTGATTCTCAAGTATACAAATATTCATTTATAGTCTTGATTTCGACTATTCTTTATAATAGAAGAATGCTTTCTTAGATTACTTAAATAAACTATAAACTTACTTTCTTCGAGTACTCTGTATGTCTATACTTGATGTATTTATACATTATTAGATTAAAAATACATTTAATCTCCGACCTGCGTCACCAGGCACAAAGTATTTTCTATAATCATTATAAAAAACCCTTATGAAACGAAACAAACTGTAAGATAAGAGTGTATTATAACTTTTCTACTACAGTATATATCTTTCGCAATTCCAATTGAGTATTTGGCCGACCAATATCTTATCCTATCCCCGAATCCGAACCCGAACCTTGGTTTTGTTTTTGTATCTTCCATCTGGCCTTTCACAAACCTACAACATCTTTGGGTTACAAAACATTATCCTCAAGTAACTGCAGCTTGACGTTACATCTCACACCGCTACATTATCATTCACAAACTGCCCTGTCAGTACTTCAATTTCTTTCAACCATTGTCCAATGATAATTCCCCTCTTTCCAACAATTCCCCTTTATTCATTTGAGTGTCCGAGGTATTTTCGGACAAGATGCCTGATACCGCACACATTTAAAACCCACCGACGCCTCAGTCACACGGATTCGTGCAACTGCATCCTTCCCGTGCCTGAAAACTAACCTTCGGTAGCGAATCTTGTGCGACAACGGCCCGGTACGGGAAGATTAAATCCTTTCCCGCTTAATGCGTTTCTCCCTTTATCTACTTATCTTGCTTTCTTAAGCTCAACAAATCAAATGCTAGTAATCATATCTTGTCACTCACATATTGCATATTGGGCTGCATATGGATTCTTGGGATTTTTGTCAGTCAGCTATGCGATTGCAGGCATTCCCCGCACTCGCTTCAAATCAGCCCAAAAGCTTTCATGGGAGAAAAGGGAGATTAATTGTGAACAACTGATACGGGACTTGTCAATTCAATTTCTTAAAAGTCTGTTTACATTTGAGGAGGGGGAATCAATCCCGTGACTTAAAGGATATCTCGAGAGCCAACTATACTTTGCTGATCGGCCCCTCGACGGAACCGAGACAAGGAAAGCCTTACGGAGAAAGGAAGCAAGTGCTCTGGCACTCACGGCATAAGCATATGCATCACACAAAGCCGTCTTCTCAAAGTGAAGTCACAAAACGACTTGCTTTAAGTGATTACTACTCTCTTCGAAAGCTCATTGATATCTATATCACAAATGTCTCAGAAAGATATCCACTTTTCCCTTTCGCCAACTCAAGTCTCAAGAGAGCAAGCAAGTCCAAGCGTGCATGATCGCCTCTACTTGTCAATCTTACGAGCTGTACGATCGTGTACCTGCCTCTGATTAATTTTCCTTTTTATTGTACTTTACAGAGCATCATGCATAAGCAAACGAACGACAGTTGTGCTCCCATCACTTATTGGTCTATTGTTATGCGCATAGCTTATGCAATCAATACGTTATTACAATGCAATACAACCTCCTGTCCTTCTATAAAGCTGTCTCATTATTCGCACTACTGTGCTCTACCTCGCATGACACCTTATATAATATCTAGTTGCGGCATGTATCTATCTTGAATATTAGCTACAAAGTATAGTTAAGAGAAGGTTTTGGTTCTCAAACTAAACCAAAAGCCAGTGACACGCCTCTAAACCCATCACACACAGATATGACATCGCTTCTGCATTGATTTGTGACTGCTCGCGTTATCACAATCGTTTACTTACAAGTTACAAAGACTGTGGTCATAGTTCAACTTGCAAACTTGGATCTTCACAAAACACACAGACGTTTAAGATCGTGCAGCTTCTACAGTCGTCCATGTTTACAAAGGGACCCTGAAAACTGTAAGTGACTTATCACTCATGCCACTGCACTGACTTACGATGAGGTGAACCGTCCCTCATCTCCCTTCAATTTCGGTTTCATGCATCTTTTCGATGAATCGCAAGCCCAAAATGGCAATACCCTCACTAATCTTGATCTCAAACCACGCCAACCATACCATGTTTCTGCATAATCATCGGCCCCAACTGTGAAAATACGATCGTCAACCCCTCCAGGATCCAGATGCGCCTCTGGGTTTCGACTCTCGAGCCCTGGTGTCTCCGCAACACTGTGTTTGTGATGAACATGTACGCACGTTTTCCTTCCACCGCGTGAACTACAAGACTGCTGTCTATCAATAGCAGCTCGAGGAACCTCTAGTCACTGCCCTGCATTGCATTACATATTAGAATGCGTCGATCATACATATATATATTTTCCGAACTTCCGAAAAACATGGCAATCATGGGATGCAAGTATCCGAACGTCAACGGAAAAACTTCGTTAGATTCTTTCATTATATAATATATATGAATGTACCTTGATGGTTTGAATAGTTGTTTTGTTTACCTTCCTTGTACATCCCAACTTTATGGCAGATCCAAATAACACTGAAGTTTTGCCAAAAATTGCTCTATATCACTACATATATTGGAAACCCACCAAACCCACCAAGTCCATAAATACTCTAATTGCCCTGTCGGTGTAACAAGGAAAAGTCAATCTCAATCTTTACCAAGGATCCACACCCCGCGATCCAGCCAGGACCAACTTCCGCCACCGTCATACCCAAGTGTGAATTCTTCTCTTTCACAACTGGGGCGCTCGTAATCGAGAGTCTCCACGAGTCCACCGTCCACTATCCATATTGAATCTCGAGTTCCCAAGTTGAGAAGTTCCTGAAAATTCTTCTCGCTCCAGGGTTCCGTTTTATTCATTGTTTCAATGTTTACTTCTCCTAGGTCATTTTCAAGCTAACTTGATATACACTTGAAGTCCGTCACGTCTGTCAAGTTATCAATACAGCATTGGTTTCTAAGCTTTGCTCGGGGGCCATCGTATGGTGAGTGCCCTGAAGCTACTGTAATTACCATGCCGATATTCTATATCGCAACTAAACATGTGTTGAATCTAGAGCGGGCTGAAGAGTTTCCCACTCTCTTGTGCCAATGACTCGAACACCTAAATCCAATCTCCTACCTTACCGTCTCGTGTTTTAGCCACAATCACACCAACAGGAGTGCCAATCATCATACAGCATACCAGCACCTTTGTATGTCATTCTGGCTTTTATCCCCTTGAGTCATAAGTGTTAGATTCTCTTTAATAATATTCATTTCACCATCGTTATCTCTCGAAAGATTCACCAATGGCCAGCTTTATAAGAATATGCTCCATCTATTTGCATGTTTCCCTTCCACCCGAAGATATGCCTCCTGCAACTAATCCACTATTCAATTAACGATACTGCATGCAGTAGCACCTTGTAACTAGCCAAGGTACATCCCCCAGAAAAGGTTATATATGCCCGAAAAAAGAGATTAAACTTTCCTGAAAGTTTACGATAGGAAATTACACAATTATAGCTCCTCTTTTAAAATTCTTAAAAACTACCTTTACTTATACTAGTACACATCAGGCACTGATATCAACTGGAGTCTGGTTCTTGGTATGAAGATTTCCATAATCATTTTACACAAAGCTTTCCCCTCTCCACTCGCTTCACTGAATCCTGACTAATCTCGTCTACATCTCTCATCATCGTACAATTATCTAGCTCTGATATAATAACACTTCAAACTTCTCCCTATATACAACAATTCATAACAAATGTTTAACAATCACACCACATACACCTTGGTACTGTACCCATTCTGATCCAAAGGATATCATGATCCACCACTAACATTATTATTTAACCACTAGTGACAGCACCCGGAGAACCCTGGAGATGCTCCCGCTAATACAGCGACCCCTGTCGCTGATCCCACCCATGAATCATCCATGATCTGCGCCTTCCCTGTGCTATCTTCCGCTCATCCACACCACATTAATCTTTAATCCAGTGTCCGAGTCACCACGTGCCGGATCTTCTTCCCTATTCAACTCGGTGGAGGAAACTAATATCTTTCCTCTAGTCCACATGCGCACTGTCTGGACAATCTCGGACTATTTACTCTTAGTAGTATCCTGCAGTATAATGATTTACTGGGTTCCAAACTGGCAAATTCCCGAAATATGCAGGCTCAAAGTTGGTGGGCATATTTATACAATAGGATATCGATATCCCGCTGGCATATAGCTTTCTCGAGTGCAGGTACCGGTATGCATGCACTCCGTATAGCACGTACAGTAAATGTATGTGGTTCTTAGTATCATGCATGCACTCTTGAAGTTTGTTTGGCACACAGCTATCAAACTCGAAACTAAAATATGAATCGATCAAACCACACTATTATGTGGACAAACGAACAAGTCGCAAGTCTTCATCGTCATCACAATGCCGAGAATTCATTATCTGTGAAAATGTTGGCTTCCGTCAAGGATGGATGCCATAGAGCGATGCCATCGAACCTCACTAATCCATATCCATATATGATGCGAATCCAATCAGCGTGGATGGTGGCGACAGAGACGGCTTGCTGCATTGTGATCTTTCCAATTAGGACAAAACCAGTGAACCAGTGACATCGTGCAGGGAAGTTCCCATTTGGTGCAACAGCCACCGAATGCCACCTTTCTCTTCCCGAGGCATTTGTTTGAAGGGGGAGGATACAATGTACATACCGAGGCACATACATGTATGTACCGGTATAACATTCAGTTTTCCTTGCCCCTTCATTCATCACTCATTGTTCTCAGGATTGTTTCATTTCACCATCTTGAGTATCCATTTTCTTCTGTGCGCGCCGTGAGGCGCGAAGCCCGAGGTAAGATTACATGTTGAACCGTGACGAGAATACCCTATTTCCAAGTTCTAAATCATTGAATGTCTGTTTAAGTGCCAGGCATCAAATTAGATACCTTTGATTCCGGTCAACTTGCACTATTGGGCAGAGATTTTCATGGTGGACCCTTAAGTACACAGACACTTGGGATCACGAGGCTGTTCGAGTAAGTGCTCGGATTTCATTTCTCACGGAGGTACTTCTTGTGTAGGAGATGGATGGATGGATATGTTGGTTATGGAAATCAAATATCGGTATTCTTCCTTCACATTCGCGTGTGATTCTTAAAACATGATGGATCTCGGATGCTTCGGCCAAAATTCTCGCTCTTGGAAGTTAGGCTGGGAATTATCTTGATTCGCCATTTACATTTATTCGAAACCATCATGTATATCTCACTAAGAGCAATTTCTCTCATTAATATGATACTTCTAGACTTGCCGTGTCAAGTATCTTCTCATTCGAGTAAATCAGCAGAGATAATATCAAGAAAAACGGAAAATCCAAAAAGGCCGAGATCCTACCCAGACAGTTCTGGAACACCATCCCTAACCTATGGAGCGATGAGCCGTATGAAAGTTGAGATGCAGTCGGCGAGACTTTTCAAAGCTTTAATTCTCAATGAAGATGTAGAAGTCCTTCTCCATGGATAGACTGCTTCATCTCCATGTTACGGCTCTTGTCTCTCTTGATCTGTATTGTCTCACTGCACTCAAGTATGGCTTTGCAAAAACGAAGAATACATTGCAAGTGCTACATGGGGTGTTTCTCGCAGTGATCATCTCTCTTTCATACTGCCGTCGCTGTAAACCATGATATCGCAAGAGCGACCCTATACATAAGATCCTACGTCGGAGACCGAGAGGCGACAAGCCGTAACATTGCATATACGATGACAATCCTAGAGTCTCAGCCTGCAGTGATCTTGATTTCCCCTCCTATCCTATCCTGCAAGACAGGAAGGGATAGGCTCACTGGCGCCTAGGGTCAGGGTATCCAATAGTCCGGACTGTAGTTCAATCAAAGAGATTCCAATATTTGAAATATTTTTAATCTTTGAAAACAATTGAATTATTTTAAGTAATCTATTTTTCTAAATAAATTTAAGGATTGAAATAATTTCAAAAATCTTAATATTATCAATATTTTAAATCAAAATAATGTTTGAGATATATTCAGGAGTTAAGAGTATCTTATTGTTGGACTACAGTCCTCTAGGGTTAGGCGCAGAAAGGAGTAGTCAATTTTTTTTTCAGGAAAGGAGTGGAGAGGAATAGCTGAAAATGAAATTAGGAATGGATAGGAACAAGAAGGAATATACTTAAAATGAAGAAATTTATATGAATATATTGGGCAATGGATTATGAAAACGAATTTAAATAATTGATTGATAAATTTCAATAAATACCCTGTATACCACCTTCCATCTCAAAAGGAATCATAGTATCTCTCTAACCTCCTCGCCCTCACAAAAATCCCCTTCTCCTCCTCTCATATCCTAGCTCTCAGGATAGGAAGGAGTGCGATATTTCAGAGGTTAGGAGCGGGATAGGAGAGGAGAGGAAAGAGGATGGGAGCACTAAGGAGGGGAAATCAAGATCTAAAATTCAGATGAATGGCTTGAAGTCCCGGCACATAACGAAAGGAGTTAAAACTGTGATTGTTATAAGAAAGAACCGCTCATATAAGGTTCCTGAGATACATCTTGCTTGAAATATCATTCAATCTGAGTGAGCTGTTAAATTTTCGGGCTTGCTTCATACTCATTCATATGAGCGAGACCTTTATGAATGACGAGTCTTTTCTCCGAAGGACCTCTTATAAATTACAGTATTCTGGGCAGATTATCTCAAAAGATGATATGATATGATACGGCATATATCTATCTACAGTTGCCGATGATTTAAAAAAGCAAGCAAACATCCTCGTATTTTACAACCAAACCTTGTAGAGCTGTGTTTCCTTGTAAGCCACCAACCGATACTCAGTACTGCTGCGTCAGTTATTTGTTGCATTATGAGAGACTGGGTTGGAATAATGCATCTATAATTTTTGAACTACCCGTATTGAGTAGAGTTCAAGGATTTGATAGACTCGGCGAATTCAAAGGATAGTTGTTGTAGGTAGGTATTGTATTATTCTCTCTATTATCTCTGTAACGATTTTGTTTAAAGTAAATCTAAAGGATACAAAAGAGTTCTGATTGTATATTCTAATAAATTAAAAAATGTAAATTTCAAGAACCGTAGATAAAGCTTGTATTTTGATGTTGAGAAACTTATTTTAGAAAAGAAATTGATCTTTGAAGATGCTACATATTTGAATGATTCTCATATTGAGTTCAAAAGATTAAACATGTTCAATATGTTCAACACGTTCTTTAGATCCTCTAGATTCCCTCTGTTCTTCAATCCACTTTCGAAGGAGTCTGATCTCGAATTCAAAACCTACAGAACAATATTCTCCCGGAAGATGATGTTCCTCGTAACTCTCAAGTTCTTTTCTGGATCACCACTTGCACTTCTTCTTCATTGCTTTCACCAATTGTTTCCCCTCCACCTTTATCAAAGGCACCAAGCTCCGGCTTCCGATTCCTATATCCATACCGAATCCTTTGGCAGCTGCTGCCATTCGTTCTTCCAAATGCTGCAGTAATTCCTCATTATTAAAATCGGCATATTTTGTGGCTAGTGTGAAGAAACGGGGCCTTATTCGGGGAGTGATATAATCTGTGATGGCAAAGAAACAGAGATCCAAAACTCGCTCGGATCGCTTCTCTGCCGGAGTGTTCAAGAGGTCCCGGAGAATCTTCGCCCGCATATCAGCTTCGGATGCGGCGAGGCGGTAACTGTACGACTCGATGGCGAGAAGCATGCCAACCAAGTTACCGAATACCCAGGCAAGCATTGAGACAGTCATGAAAAATGTCTTGTCAGTCATGGTGTTTATATGTGGATTCGTCGGGATCCGAAACAAAGATGGGTTATGACAAGATGATAACAATATCTTAGATCTTGATTACTTACAAATCCATTTATTAATAGTATTACTTTTCACAAGTTGACCATAGAATGTTACTAACAATAAATAGGCTTTGACTCGTTATCGACTTTCTCTTCAAGAGGTCTTTGTAAATGAGAAGAGTATTAGAAGAGAAGAAGAATATCTTCCCAAAAACTCTTCTTATACTCGTACTAGAATAACTAGTTTTAAGCTGACAATTATTAGTCTTGATTATTGACTTCGCTGAAATTGTTTCTAAAAGAAAGCCTTCTTTTTGATTAATAATTAATTATTGTGGAGGATAGTACCCGAGTAGAGTGATCTTAGTAGTGAAATAGAATTGAGTATTGAAAAGATATATTAGAATAATTTGATCGATTTGTTTATCTTTTATTCTTGAGGATCAAGAGCATCTTAAGTAGTTATAAGAGGCTTCGGGGGGAAGGAGAGTGATCTTCTAGTAAAGAGCTAAGGAACTAAGGCCTTTGAAATCTTGATATTTTATAGAGAATCAAGGAAATAGTTGGAGGATTTATCGTAATAACTAATTTGCCTCGCTACGCTCTTCGAATCGTTTTTCTAGAGCACCTCAGTTCCTACATTGCAGCTCGTCCTCCGAAGGTCTATTACTTCGATAATATAACTTGATAATAATAAAGATTGAAGGGTATTTCTCAAATATTATCTATTTAGATTTTATTTTGCGCTCATATGCTTAACGTCTTTCTAAAAAAAAAAAAAAAAACGATGTTTTTGTACTTCGCGAATTTCATCTAAATTGAAATTCGAAATATTCAATTATTTCCAACTCTACCAATATAACTTCAATTACTTATTTATAGATTCAATTTTTATCAAAAATCTTAGAAAACATTAATGTCTAGAACCTCACCACATCAACTCAGGATAGGGCAAATGATCATGGATCTGTTAGAATGCTGTACTTGAACTTTTCAAGATGATGCAAGCATAAGGACACCTGTTTCTGGTTTTTGCGGTTCCACTCTGTGATGAATATTGCCAATGGTACTGCTAAGAATGGTTGAATGACATCACGTCAAGAAGGCAAGGTGCTCAAGGGTCCGAAATGCAGTCTTATTTGAAATTTCCCAATATTCTAAATGATCTTAACACTCTAAATAAACTCAATGTTCCAAGCGAATTCAATGTTCCCAAGGACTGGAGGCTCTATTGGATATAGGTAACATATTTCATAGCATCTTCTCTCCCAATCCTCAACCGATTAGCCTTGAATTCAGGATCCTCATACCCGATTGAGACCGCCACCAATATCTCCAGATCGTCGCCGATCCCACATTCCCTCCTCGCCACTTCAGGATATCCTGTTTGACAAACTTGTACACATGTGCCGACTCCTCTCTCCGTAAGCGCCAATAACCAACTCTGTAACCACATACCGACACTCACTCGGTCGGCATTCGTCAGGCATTTATCGATGCACACGATTGCCCCTACTGGTGCATCGAAAAACCGATAGTTACGAAGAACGGCCGCATTTCGAGCTTTCAAATCGGATCGTGGAATACCCATCCCTTCGCCATAGACTTGCAGCCCAAGTTCGGAGCGGTAGTGAGTGTATTCGGTAGGGAGAGGAGGAATGTTAGGGGTCGACTGTGAGGCGGCGGCGAATAACTTAGTTCTGAGGTTTTCGAGAGGCTCGCCTGTGAGAAGGAAAAGACGATGAGGTTGGATGTTTGAATTTGAGGGGGCGAAGCGAGCAAGGTCTAGAGTAGATTGAATAATAGATTCTGAGACTGGAGTTGGAAGAAAGGCGCGACTTGAGTGTCGTGCGATGAGGGATTCCTTCAAGGTCATCTCATGGTAAAATGACTTTTGAGCGGTTTCTGTTTCGATTACGTGAGGCATAGCAATAGTTGCTTTGCTTTGGTGGATTATTTGGTCGTGCAGCTATTATGCTGAAGTAAAATAGTTTTCACTTTAGAGAAACGTATGGTATCTCTTGATGCTCTTGTGAATGATGGTTTTTGTCTATGGAATGCGCACATCTATTTGACCTTCTACTCCATTATATATGTTTATATCATCCCCATTCACCACGGAAATCGTCAAAAGCTTCAAATGCCGTTTCCAGCTAACTCGACTGCTATACTATGACGATATGACAATAATTACGCCATATATGATTAGGCATTATGCATATACTGTAGTACGGTTACATGACCTCTGAATCTCCGTGTGGATATTGACCAATGGAAACGCCGTGACTCACAAGTTCGTACTTGGTGGCTACCACCCATCGGCGTCTTGTTTCTTTCTATTCCGCTCACTTGAAGCATGAGTTTAGAAATGTCCTTGACATCGGTGCTTAGCGGTTGGATATATTCCGACTCAAAAAACGGAGTCTGATCACAACAGAGAATAGATCGGGTTGTTGTTATTCGTGTGGCATGATGGGTATTGCATCTAGGCATTCTCATAATCAATACTGCAGGCTTGAGAATCTCACCTATAGATAAAATGACATGCAAAATTTGATAAGAATGAGCTCATGACTAGAAAGTATTTTGGACATTGAAGAAGAGGGTAGCGGAAATGCGTTGGAAGGAACTCTCCATACGGGTTGTGTTGAATGTCTATAATAGATTTTGACATCATATCATGCTCTGATTACTGTGAACCAGTAAAGAAATGGCTCTCACGAAACGTGTATAACTGCTAGATCTTTAACAATCAGACTTCTGATCTTAAAAGAATCAATTAAGTGAAAAAGATGTTTCTAGTGAATCATCTGGAGGTCCTAGGCGTAAGATGAGGTAGGCGCCTTAGGGGTTAGGCGACGGTGGACAGATATACTCGAGTAGGGCATTGGGCATTGTAGGTAAGACCTCTTTACAATCCTTCAATTCCGACTGAACAACAAGACCAACTCTTGATTTGTGTCCAGCAACCCATCTCAATTCTGGATTAAAGATGGATTTCCTTCAGGTATATACAGTTCCAGTCGTATTTCCATTTAAATCCTAGCAAATACTAACTATGTCATTCCAGCGCCTTGCGCATTTCCTTGATAGACCACTATTCCCTTGGAAGAAGCTCATCGTTGGATTCTCTCTTGCACAATACTTATTCGAAGGGTTCCTCTCTCTCCGCCAATACCAAGTCTTAAAGCAAACTCGTCCACCCAAGGTTCTATCAAATGAGGTCTCACAAGAAGTTTTTGACAAAAGCCAGGTATGTTATTGTCAGCCTTGCCATCTCCCCACTACCACTCACTGACTTCCCAAAAGGCATATGGACGCGCAAAAGCAAAGTTTGGTTTCGTGGCAGGACTCTATGGACAAATCCAAAACACGGCATTCATTTATTTCGACGTTCTTCCCAAGCTCTGGGAGTTGACTGGCTCATGGCTTCTACAACTTGCACCCGCTCGATTCAGCGGCGAGATTTCTCATTCAATCGTCTTCGTCCTTACTTTTATCATAATCCAACAGATTCTTTCGCTGCCGACTTCAATTTATCAGACATTCGTGCTGGAGGAGAAGTTCGGTTTCAATAAACAAACTCCTCAAATTTTCGTTACAGATATGTTGAAGGGACAAATGTTGGCATTCGCTTTGACTCCACCAATTCTCGCTGGGTTCCTCTCTATCATACAACAGACTGGTCAAGAATTCTTCTACTACTTGTGGATGTTTGGCGCTGGGCTCCAGGTTTTCATGATTACCATTTACCCAATTACGATTCTGCCCTTGTTTAACAAGCTTTCACCTCTCGAACCCGGAGAATTGAAGGATGGTGTCGAAGACTTGGCTAAGCGTCTAAACTTCCCTCTTCACGAATTGCATGTTATCGATGGCAGCAAGCGCAGTGCTCATAGTAATGCCTATTTCTTTGGTCTGCCATGGAAGAAGCATATTGTCATCTATGATACCTTGATTGAGAAGAGCGACACACAAGAGATTGTAGCTGTTCTGGCACATGAACTTGGTCACTGGAGTCGCGGACATACTACAAAGCTCTTTGGAATTTCACAGGTAAGCAGGTTTGGGTTATATTTTACAGAATTGTTATTAACTATTTGCAGCTCCATTTCTTCTACATCTTCTCCCTGTTCTCCGTCTTCATCAACAACCGTTCCTTGTACCAATCCTTTGGTTTCCATAACGAGTTCCCAATCATAATCGGCTTCATCTTGTTCTCTGATGCGCTTGCCCCTATGGACACAGTCATAAAGCTCTGGATGAACATCCTGAGCAGAAAGTACGAGTTTGAAGCAGACAGCTTCGCACAAGGACTCGGATACCAGGCTGAGCTGGCTCGGTCCTTGATCAAATTGCAGATCCAGAATCTGAGCACTATGGATGCCGATTGGATGTATGCAAGCTACCATTTCTCGCATCCAATTTTGTCGGAGAGATTGGGTGCTCTAGGATGGAAGTCGAGTGGTCCGGTTGCACCCGTGGCTGCAAAAGATGAGAAGGTTGCAAAGGACGAGAAGGTCGCAAAAGCCAGTGGTAGAGAACTGTAGATGTACCGTATAGACTGAATAAGAAGAATCCTTCTAATATCGCTAAAATGCATCAAAAATTTGTGACCTGTAGTTCGCCGTGCTCGTTATGCTGTAGATTTCTTCTTCTTCTCCTTCACCTTCAGTTCCGCCTTGTGTCTCGCTTTCTTCTCTGCCTTTCGTGCGTCCTTCTCCTGCCTGGACAATTCCCCCACGGTCGCTTTCGTAGCGTTCGGTGAATCCAGAGTCTTATTCGCACTTGGCTCATCCTCCAAATCACTGTCAACCTGCCTGTCTTTCACATTTTGCACCCTAGCTCCTACATCTCCCTCCTCAATGCTCTGTTCTCTTTCAAACTCTTCCTTATCCTGCCACCCATTTACCTCCATTGTGTCACCCCCGCTTCCCTGCATCGCTCCTTGCGCAATCTCCACGGCATGTTCCTCCTCAAGTTCTAATGTCGGCGCAAGCCATTCTCCGCGTAGACCGGCTTCAACTCGTTGGAGATTGTGAATAGTAACACTGGAGTTACTACTGCCAATTGTAGGGCCCGTAGGCTCGAGTTTGGCGTTAGGGAGGAGATATGGTGTGCTGGATGTGAGAGAGAGGTATTCTTGTAGGTATTTGAGAGCGATGGTTTGATTGACGGGGATAGAGGGAATGGATTTGTGGGGTGGAAAAGCGTTCATTTTTGTTCGAGATTAGATATAAGAAAAATCAATTGTAGTTATCAGACAAAGTTCGAAACTGTTCAAGAAGTTGGCTTTTGGGGTGCGAATTCGAGGATTATCATGAGGCTCGAGATTTTTTTGCGATTGAGGCGGGGAAGTATCCGCTAGCACGTTTTTTCGATTTGATACAGCATGATTAACAACCTCCAATTCCAGCCCGGGCCAGGATATTCACAAATTGAAGCAAAATGTTGTGTCTACGCTGCTCTCATAGTTTTAGGACTACTCCAATTGTACCCAGGGTGCTTTCACACGCAAGTTCTATTCTGGCAAAAAGGTAGATTCCATACATCCAAGCAGTCACTTCTCCACACTCACAACCAAACAGAACATTCACATCAATCACACCCCTCCGGCCTACATTATCTCTCTCCGCATTCAAACCCACCTCGTCTGCGATTATTGCTTCAGAAGCAGCACCACTAGATTTGCTCCCGAAGATCTCAACACATCCAGCTTTGAGCACAACACAAGTACGTTGTGGACCAAGAGATACATTTAGTCCAAGTCACTTTGTGCGAAAGAGGAGACATGGATTTTTGAGCAGAAGTAAGACAAGGAAGGGTAAAGCAACGCTGCAGAGGAGGAAGTCGAAGAAAAGAAGCACTTTGAGTCATTAGAGGAAAGCTATTAGTGTTTGAAATTATCAACAAATGTCGCCAATGATGAGATGGTGGGGAAGGATGGAGGAGGCATTGGCATTTGGGGTGCTGGGAACGATGAGGACGAGTAAAATGATGGGCACAACGATGCCACGGTAGCTGTGCCTTTGGAGATCGACGCGCACGAAGTGTAAGATACTGAAGATATGAATGTGGACATCAGACTACCTACCAACTGGGTGTGTGAACCTGGTCACTCAAGATCATGAGGAAAAGTTCGGCAAATGCAATGAAATATATGAAGTATTCGAGCCGACTAGAGACAATAATCGAAATATGTGGTAAAGTTCACAATGATGAACTTCCGCAACAATGGAAAGTCTACCATGATACTTATACAGGTGAAAAGACTTTGCGCTGGAAATTGCGTTTCATGGGTGCTTTCCGGTCATGAGAGTTTGTAATACGCTCAGTGAAGTCGTTAATACTGGTTAGATGGTATTCGAGTCTATTTCTAGAATCGACCTTGGCCAGCTTCACTCGAGAGTACGCGAGTTATTTAATGATGGCTTGTAAGTTCGGGTCTTTGTGGTCTTGGGTCTAGTCGAGTAGTTGCTGGCCTTACTATTAGCTATTCCTTCAGATACTTGAAGAGGCCATGTCCGTATTCGCAGTCAGCCCATATGGATATTGCCGCATCTTTCTTGTTTTTTCAGACGCTGGGTAAGTGCCCATTTCCAATGTATTGGTGTGGAATTCAAAGATAGTTAATACCTATGACTGCAACACCTTCTACCGATTGCTTCTGGGAAGTTATGGCTATACGCTGTAAGAAACTTTCAATATGTTATTTGCAAACCTTTGAGCTGTTGGATAGCCCACTTCGCTGCGAGCGGCCCTTCGTTGACCCCTCCACATTGTTTATTACCTTTTTATTACCTAACTAAAGACATGGCCCCAACGCAAGACCATTCCAACATCGACCTCACCAACCTGAACTCGCTTCCCGTGGAGCTTTTGATGACCTCGTCGTAGAGCCGAGGGCAGAGACATCAACGGCCTACCTCCACTTTATCTGGTCGACATCATGGTTTATCGTAAACCAACGATGTTAGTTTGGCTTGAACAAGTATAAATATGACTGATGAGATGAAAGCATATTCTGTAGCTCCATTCTCATCAGCTTTACATCATCATCCTCATTATCCTCACCATAATAACTTTTCTCGTTATCCTTTCCCAAATTCATAAACTAACTCGAAATCCGAATATGGCTTCTAGAGACGTTAGTCGTAGAGTTGGTGGAGACCGTTCTCGCGGCCACAAAAAATCTGACACTCTCGAAGACCTCGTTGGCATGTATGAGCGTACCGGAATTTCTGACGATGATTCTCGAAACTCGCAACTATCTGTGACTTCAGTTACCGAGATCATCCCCAAAAACTCCACTGGTCGAGAGGTTGCACATACTGCCAAAACGGCGTCGAACAAGCCGAATCGATCTGCATGGTCTTCGTCTGAGGATGAGGATAAAAAACCATCTGGATCAAAGTCTAAGAAACCAGAAGTTCCAGTCCAGCGTAGAGAACAAGAAGCTCGATCTGGCGATAAATTCTTCCGCCTGGGTAGTTCTTTGATTAAGTCCCCCCCACGTACCCCAAATCGTGGTATGAGTCCCGCAGCAAAGAGTAAGAGAGATCTCGAATTTTTGGGTTTTTTTTACTAACACCGAATAGGTCGAAACCCTCAGAGCTCCGAGGACGATACTCCTACAAAGAAAATCAAGAGACAGGATACTTATGAGCAACTTCATGGGAAACCTGAAAAGCCTCTTTCAATGAGTCCTCATACCGCGGGGAAATTGAAGGAAATGACGGAAGCGCTCCAGAAGGCCAAAGAAAGGACAGGGAGGGCACCTAAAGACCGAACAGAGAAAGAAACCGCCCGGACAAGAAAGCCGACGGAGCCAACGTCAAAGCCTAAGGTAGAAAGTGAAGAAGAAAAGATTAAGAGAAGGGCGAGGAGAGCGGCGTTAGACTGACAGGTCGCCAAACAGAGATCGCCAAACAGAGATCGCCTTGGAAAAGAAAGAGATAAGGCGCTGATTATATCTATCCCCAGTTCATGCAGTCCGGGACTCCTTACATCGAAGAGTAGTTAGTGGTGGAGAAAGGCAAGTTACTATATAGGATTTCGATTATGAGATCAGAGCCACATTCGTGCCTACTTGTTGAGTGCTTTAAGGTGCCAACCATCACTCATTGCATCATCCTGCCTTCAACAATGGACAAACTACTTAGGATACCGTTTCACTTTACCTTCAACAATGGGGAGATCACTTGGGGGATATAAATTAGCATTTCTGGAGTATAGTGGCGTTTGCATTTGCATTTTGTTGTTAGGATGTGGTGTTGACGGCGCAAGGTTCGGTTTCGTCTATGGGGTTGGCATGGTCTCTATCAAAAATGGAGTTAATGGAATATATTTGATCTACTCTGTCTAACGCATGTGCTTGGGATTGCTTGAAAGATCATACTTCTCACGCTTAGGAGCTTAGATCACACCTTGCGGACACAAGGATGGGTAATATTGGATAGAAAATATATGATTGAATCAAACCCCGATTTGAAAATCGAAAAGATCAAAAGTCTCTCTCTATGCTCGTATATTAGACGTCGTATACTCGTATAACTGTTTTATAATACTCAAATCTGCCAATATCAGATCATTGAAGATAAGATAACAGCATGTAAAATCGATGAACTGTGGATTTCAATTATAGCTTGAATGATATCTTACATATCATTGAAAGCTATTCTCCAGATTTGCTATTATAAGTCCGGAAAGAATATCCAGTCTAATAATCAGCTATTTGTACACGCATGTTTTGGCAGGCTGTAAGTTCATTGGTTGAGGAGGAAAGTGATCACGTGTTTGTAATCTACACGAGAATTCACCAGTCGCGTTTCCAGCGCGTTTCCCGACTTCGTTATTAAACAAAAGTTCCAATATTCGTAATAATAAAAATAACAACGACATGACGATACCTGTAAAAGATGGTAGCTTACTGCGTGGTCCTACGTAAGTGATTATTCTATCTAATTAATACTTGTATGTTTTCAAACTAATCAGTCTCTTCAATTGCAGCACTTCGCACTCCTCACCACCGACTCGAGCCCCCTCATCCTACAAATCTCTCTCTACATTTGCACTTTCCAAAGCAAAACACTACCAGCAACAGTATGGTGATATGTACTTTCTACGATTGACGTCTCTAAAGAAGCCCGTTGAAGAAATTGCCAGCGCTGCTTGGGATGGGTTTCAAATCTCTGGAGAGACGGTGCGGAAAGTGGAGAGAGTATTGGATGTTAGACAGGGAGAATTATCTTGGGTGGCAGGTACAATTTATATGCATATGCCACTTAAGCCGAATATCTTGGAAGATATAAGTAAAGATGTATGGAATTTCCTTCTTATTTCATGCAATTTGCAAATAACAGAAGAGGATGAAGTATTGACTCGTGATACTGATTGAACTCTGGAAATAGCATTGGATATCGGCACCACCACCTCGAAGAAAATACCTGTCAGGCAACGGCGAAGATGAAATAATGCTCGAGGACGAATCTGGACGATTACGATTAATTTTAGGACAAGTAAATACAGAAATGCTAGTTACAGGCTGTATAGTAGCAGTAATGGGCACAGAAAATGCAAATGGAGATTTCGAAGTGGTGGACATCAAGGTACCTGATTTACCGCCACAAGATCCTAGGTGGGAAATATCAGGACAGAAAGAAGAAGAAGAGGATATGGATATGGATACTTCAAAAGCAGGACGCAAAAAAATCGCACTCGTATCCGGTCTCTCCTTCTCAGGGACCAGCGCCGAAAATTCTCTCGAAAAGACCCTCTTGACGGAATACCTCTTAGGCGAAAGTCTAGATCCCTCCTCACAAACTAACGTCTCAAAAATAAGTCGTCTCATAATAGCCGGCAACAGCATCGCCTCGGATCTCGACAGCATAGCCCACGACACCGTCGGCAATACACGGAAAGCACAAAAGAAATATGGCTATGATGCCAGCGCCTATAACCCCGCTCCTACCGCGCATTTTGATAATTTCCTCGCCGAGCTATTACCAAGTTTACCCATTACATTATTGCCTGGAGCCAGCGATCCGGCAAATGCAAGTCTGCCGCAACAGCCTATTCATCCAGCCATGTTTCCCCAAGCGAGGACGTATTGTGGGAGTGCGCCGAGTGTTATTGGAGAGGAGAGGGAGGCGGGATGGTTTGATACGGTGACGAATCCATGGGAGGGAGAGATTGAAGGGTGGAGGGTTTTGGGGACCGGTGGACAAAATGTGGACGATGTGTTTAAATATGTCGAGGGCGAGGATCGCTTGAGGATGATGGAGGCAATGTGTAGGTGGAGGTGTTGTGCTCCTACTGCACCTGATACTCTGTGTATGTTTTTTACCCTGCATTCCCTTCCCGTTTCAACAAATACACGCAATCTTCAGAGAGACAAACTAACACAATCAAGGGTCCTACCCATTTCAAGACGCCGACCCCTTTATAATCCGCACATGTCCCCACATATTTTTCGCTGGCAACCAGCCTTCTTTCGATTCAGCAAGCATTGAGGGGCCAGATGGCCAAACCGTTAGATTAATATCAATACCGAGTTTTGAAGAGACGGGCGAGATTGTGCTGTTAGATGCCGAGACGTTGGAAGCGGAGGTGGTGAGGATTACTGTGGAGTGAGGGAGTCATTAGATGAAATATGGAGCGGGGGAGTGGGAAACTAATGAGACGAGAGGAGCATAGAAAGATTTACGAGTCATGAATGAATACCTACCTACCAAGTACCCAACTAGCACACAATTTACAATAAGTTTATTCGCTAAATGTACATGTAGTTGTAGATGTACATGTAATAATAACGTATTGTATTGCTGACAATAACACACGTTCCAGAAATTCTGGGACTGTATGAATACCAACAACCCAAGTTGAATGCGACAGTATAGAAACACAGAAACACAACTCAATATCGATCTCGCAACTCTTTATCCATCCATCCACCTCATCTCATCACATCTCATTTAATCAGCGTCGCGATGCGATGCGATGCGTTCTTGAAATTTGAGAGTTCCCATCACAGACCCGTATTTAGTAAAATAACTTTAGGTGTAAGTAAGGTATACTCGCACTACTCGTAGGTATAGTATAGTATAGTACTATAGTATACTGAGTGGGAATACAGTAAAAGGGGTAGGTAGGTAGGTATTTCGCTTATTTGTTTGTTTGCTTGTTTCTTGTTCCTTCCTCGATTGTTTTAAACATTCATATATCTATCTACAAGTAGTGCTAGTTGTGTGTGTGTATCGTAATAGAAGTAGAAGTAGATATCTACTACTCGAATAGGCTGTTAAGGTGTATATAATACGTATAGTATAGTATAGTATAGTATATATTTTGCTATCCTTAGAGATTGGAAATTGTATATTGTGTATTCAGACAATGAATGATATTCAGTCCACTTATCCGAGATTCTCTATTCTCTACTATATCCTTTACATATTCCTCATTTCTCATTCCTCGTTCCTCATTCCTCGAGTCATTTATAGATTCATTTCCTGTATGTATATTTATTTTAGCAATGTGCATACTCGAGTACATAATTACTATTAAATATTCCTCAACCCATCCCATCCCATCGCAAGCAAGCATCGCATACATTGCATTGCTCACAGCACCTACTTGAATAGCAATAATAAACAATACAATCCAATGCTATCAAAACGCTAAAATCCCTTCTCATTCCATCCCATTCCATCCGTCTGCTCCCATCTGCATCTATCAATGCCACGCCATACCATGCAATACGATACAACTAATTCAAGTACCCAAATCTCATCATCAACATCAGCCCTAACCTAACATCAAAGGTATACCCATCCCGTACCTAAACGAACTCCCCCTTTAAGCTCCCAATACACATCTGGTATGCTTATATAATCTCCAATCCAATCCAATCCAGTCCAATACTCGAGTACACCAACCATCCAAATCTAAGTTCGAAACGTGCTACTATGTACCCCATCCCATCTTATTCAATACCAACAAGTAAGTGATGATAATCAAGCAACACTCTGACTCAAGCCCGATCTACCCGGACCTTGCGCCTTCTTCATTGCCCTCAATTCCTCTTCGATTTTTCTTCTCTCTATTTGTTCGGCCTATTAATTTCATTATTAGCATCATTCTATTCCCAGAAAACAAAAATAATCGAAAATCCCCCAAAGAAGAAACTCACCCTCAAAGCCCTCAATCCCTCAGCCCTCGTATCCCTCATCATCCTCTTAAACTCATCCTTCAACACCGTCGTGCTCGTATTACCCATACCAGGCGTCACGCTTCCATCCCCAGGACTCCCCATCCCCAACCACCTCACTTTCTCATCACTCAATGCACTCTCCAACTTCTCCCTCTCATCCCTTAATTTATCAATATCCCCCTCCAACTTCTCTCTCTCCTTTTCCCATTCAATCGACGCTTTAGTCATCACTTCATACTCTTCGATCGTTTCCTCGAGTTCCTTTTTGAGTTCTTTAAGCTTCGTTTCCGCTTCCGCATTATTTGCTCCTAGACCCGGAGATCTCGCCGCTTGAAGTTCTGCGATCTCGCCTTGCAGCATGAAGTTTTTATTATGGAGTGCGTCCATTTGTTCTTGCAACGCATTGTTCTTCTTAGTCATTGCATCGATTTCTTTCTGAATGACGGGATTCGAGGCGACTTCTGCAGCACGCTGAGCTCGTGAACCGTATGCGCCATCAAGTTCTGCTCTTGCAATAACAACTTCGGTTTGCAATTCTGCAACCTTCATACTGATGTCTCCCACCTCTTTCTCTTTCTCCGCGAGTAGCCTATCCTTCTCCCTTAAGGAATTCTCATGAGCAACTCTAGTCGTGGCCGCGGCAGCCACAGCAGTCGATAACTCTGCGATCCTAGCTTCGTGCCCACTCAACTTGCTGGTCACATCAGCACTATTAATGCCATGATCATCTTTGAGTTCCTGCAGTTCTGTTTCCAATTCCTCAATCTCTTTGTTAGCAGAAGAGAGCTGATCCTCTAGATTGCGATTAGTAGTTGCCAGGCCAGCCATCCGCTCCTGCGAATCACGAGCTGCAATCGCAAGTTGTTCTTGTGCATCACGATGCGCATCGGTAAGACTAGCAATGCGTTCCGAAGCTTCACGATGAGAGTTTGTAAGCTCATCCTCATGCTGGCGACGAGCGCTGGTGAGCTGTTCTTGTACTTCACGAAGAACAACAGAGTCCTTGGCTTGAGCATCAGTGTCCATCTTATCCGCCTGTCTCGCTTTCGTCAATTCAGTCGTAACGTTACTGAGTTGTTCCTGAAGTTCGGTGGCATTGCGTTCTGTCCTCTCGAGAAGGTCCGTGATCTTGTCAAGCTCTTCTTGCTTACTCACTAACTCGGCATCCTTTTGGGCATCGGACGTATTATTTAGTTCTCGTTGTTGTTTGATTTGTCGTTGCAGAACCTTCTTGTGCTCCTTCAGTTTAGTAGCTGAAGAATACAGCCACTGTACCTTGGCTGAAAACGATTGAAGTGTGAATGGCTCATTTGGATCACCCATATCAGAACCAGTATCGGATTCATCCTGCGGAGCGCGACCATTCGCTGCCCGGTTCTGTTTCCGCTCTTGTTTCTGTTTTCGGATTTCTTCCTCCCCAGATTGTATGATATCCCACAGACCCATCAGCACGGCTTCCATTTGATCACTGTCTCCAGATTTACTCTTGTTAACTGGAGGCTTCGCAACTATCTCAGCAGCCTTTGTAAGTTCCTCTTCTACCGAAGCAATAATATCCTGGAAATAATACAATTGCTTCCTTAAACCAGTTTGTTGTCCGGTGATGGCTGGTGGTTCTTCTAACTCTGGATGTGTAGGAGAAAGAAGACCCCTAACCTCACGGTTCAATTCTTCCAAAGTATCTTCCATGGAAGCATTAAGTTCATCTGCTTGTCGTTTGGTGGCACTATGCTCAAGACCCAGAGTAGCAATACCTTGTTCCAAGTATTCAAGATGACTCTGTAAAGTCTCTCCAGGTTCGGTTGGTTTCCCTTGAGCATTCGTCCTTGCAAGTGGTACTGGTTTATGACTCGCATCGTGGTCAGGATTAGCCTTAATGATGACTTCTCTCAGAGCAGAATTAAGATCCTCCAATTTCTGTTCAGTCGTCGAGATGAGTTGTATGTGCTCTTTTGACCTTTCCGTCGATGGCGTTTCCAATGCCTGATTCATACCAAAAGCGCCAAAAGATATATCCAAGGGATCCAATTGTCGGTAAAAACTCCTTTCATCAAACTCATCTTCGATCACTTCGAGAGTGTTCCTAGCATTGTGATATGTGTACATACTTTCCGGACTTCCAAGTGGAACCCCTTGGTGAAAATCTTCCCCCCCTGTATCTCGTTTGGGGCCTTTATGTGTCATCTGCAGAATACCCGCAGTATGCTTCAATAGTCGATTCTCCGGCTCAATCAATCTCTTCTCCAAAGACCACAACTCGGCTGCCAGGTCCTCACATTTCTTTTCACTAGCCGCACGCTCCAAATCAGCTTCCCGAACCTGATCACTATTGCTTCTATTTCTATTTCCAAATATCCCGCGCTTCTGTTTATTGGGATCATTTGAATCCACACTCTTCTTCTTATCTGGATATAGTTTTGACATTGAACGAGTCGCATCGCGATATTTCGAATGAACCGCCAAATTTTGTCGCGCAGTTTGAATCCGTTGGTTCAGGGACTGGCATTGTTTCTTCAGTTCATCGACTTCTTCTGGCGATAAGATTTCGTACTCCTTTGCATCCCAGAGCGCTGTTTCCACCAATAAATGTACTTGTATAGGATCGTTGATTTTGAGTAACATAGAGCTTTGCGGATGCGCCTTATTTCCCTGTGCCATTACCAGCATTAGCCTTTTAAATTTCTTTCAAAATCCCTCCGCACAACGACGATGTGTAACTCACCGGATTGTACCGCGCCTGTGGTTCCTCAAACCCATTCAAAATATCCGCTCGATACCCTTCCAACACAACCGAAGCATCAGGAGCCTGAACATCATATCTCCTGCCATCAACAAGCCTCTTCCCCTTTACTAAATTATGATCATAATCTCTGGACCCTCTATTCTCCTTACTATCCGTATCCCTCCTCCTCTCCTGTCCATAATCATTCCCATTCCCATTTCCAACTCCATCCCCATAATCATCCCCCTGCTGCCCATCATACCCCTCATATCCCAAATCCCGACTCGTCCTACTCCTACGCTTCCGAGGTTCTCTATCCCCTCTACTAGGCATCCTCCCCTATTTTTCGCAGCTATCACCCTTCAACAATTAGATCCCTCTTCCCAAGAACTAACTCCCCAATAATTTTGTTATCGCGAATGTCGTCTGCGAAACCCTCTGCAAAGGTAAATAAAATATATCGGTGCCGTTCTTCGTTATCCCATCATTACCTCCACCTCCAACACCAACTTCAAACTCGACCCTGATTTGGTCCGGTCCGGTCCAAAAGCGTCCTCAGTCCGGCTCTCAAATCCCAAATCCCAAATCCCAAATCCCAAATCCCAACCACCAAAAAGCTCGTCCAAATTCCAAACCCAAACCAAAACTAACTTCAAAATCCAAAGCTTTTCAAAAAGGAAAGACCCCTCCCTCACAAACCAATCGTTTCTTGTTCAAAAAATTGTACGTAGCTCGTAGCTTGTTGTACTTTTCACTTCAAAAGCCAGGAGAGTTGAAGAAAGGAAAATGCCAAATCAAGAATATATATGTACGTAGGTACCTAGGTACAAGTAAGGAAACATCCCCTTTTCGGTTCCTGACTAAACTCAAAGTATCAAGATTACCCTACCTACTCAGTAATTACATACCCTGTTACTGCCCAAATCAAATATATGAATCAGTAGTGATCTGCAGTACAGACAACTAAACTTGGTATAATTTATTCTTCCTTGCGATGAATCCTTGCTCGCCTTGTTTTGTGATTGATTAATTGATTAGCCAAAATAATATGTTGTACCGATACTTGATTAATCTAGATACAGAATATAGTAGATATAGACTATTAATTACTAATAATTCGAAAACTTATACTATAGTAAAGATACATTTGATCTTCTAGTTATCGGAAATATAAAGACTATAATATAGATATATATAGAAAAGAGCGGAATTCAACTACTTCAAATCATATTCTGACTTCTTATATTAGACCTTTTTTGCTTCTGCCCTTTATATAATACGATCGAGAAAACACCAAAGAAACAATCCAATAAACAGATTCCAGTTGGTATTGATTATTCTCTTGTCTTGTAGAAACTGGTTGGCAAAGGATTTTCATTTGCTTTGATAGCTTTTCTGTAGATTTTGTCGTGTTCGAATACCAATCCAATGATAGTATTGGCAATTTTATATATTGATATATTTGAGTATAACAACTTATTTTGATCCATATATATAGTTGTTCTCTGAGTCTTTGCTGGTCGTATAGGTGATGCTTTCGATAGAAACATACTGGCCATTGCCAAAATCGTTGCAATGGTTTGTGTAATGAAAGAAACTTTATCAATGGGTTTCAACTTTCTAACAAAAGATTCTCATAGCCCAGCGACAAGAAGTGTCTATTTCAAAAAGTACCAAAATCGAGACCAAATCTGGATGATTTAGAAAAGTGACATCAATTGGGTTCCAGCGATAAATCCTGAAGGCTGCCCAGCCAGCGACAAAAAGTGCTAAGATCAAGGACAAATCCGGGTGATGAGAGAGAAGTAACATCGATCGTGATATGTATTCAAACAATAAATCCCAAAGACTACCCACCCAGCCAGCGATAATGATCGACCATTCCAGAAAGGTCACAATAACAACAACGATGTTTCCGTGACTTGAACCACCGTGCAACAACCGAAACTTTCCTCCAAGTCGCCCAAATCGCCTAAATCGCTCGAACCAGCCAGCCAGCGACTAGAAATACCCATTCCAAGAAGATTACAATAACAACAACGATGATTCTGTAAAAGAACCGCAGCACGGCAGCCGAAATCTTTCTAAGCCTCCAAGTTGCCCACATTGCTCAACAGAGAGACCCAGACCCAGACACCCAATTTGGGAATATTTTCAAAAATGACATTCCTGATAACATAACATAGTCATCAATCACAGCAGGAAATCAGATCGGCTGGCCATCTCCATCTCTTCACATTTTATTGGCTTCGATACCATGGTACTATTGTACTATTATACCATTATACCAATTAGGCTCGGACATTGAGAACCGTGAAAGGATTCTTCTTTGCAATTGCAATTGCAAATTGCAGTTGATTTATTCGAGACTACTCAAGTAAGAAGTTAGCAACATACATTCAAATTACGGATTCAATCTACAGTTGAATATTGAATCTAGTAAACTTTGCAATACTCTTTCCCTTCAAATTTTGTTTATTCTCAAACAAATATACAATATAATAAATAACTGGTAATAAAAGAGACAATACGAGTATGTACTTGAATATTGGAAAGAGGTCTGACTAACTATTTACTGCACCGATATGGAAACTATTAATTCAACTCATCTCATCTCAACTCATGAGGAAGGTGCTTGCCACCCATTGTGAGATGATTGCCTTGTCTTGTAGAGACTAGACTTGGACATGTAGAGACTATATACTTAACCAAAGAATCACCACCACAAGTATCTACCTAGTATGTAAAGCATCCAAGCATTCGAGCATCCAAGCATTCAAATAAAACAGATATAAAACAGATATAACCAGATATAAACATATCAATCATTAACAATCACGAATGAACAAAACAAGAAGGATGATTGTTATAATAATATAATAATATAATAATGAAAGAAATACCGTACTCGACTCGAAGTAACGAAGTGAGAGATGCCGCCGCCTACCTATCTACCTAGGTAAGTTAAATGCAGTAGCTGACTACCTACCTAGCTATAAGGTTATAAACCAAACTAAGCCAATTTAAGCGATGAGCTACTACTCAGTATATGATAATTAGCAAGAGCATTCATTGGATCAAGAGGATCGATCATAGGTAGGTATACTAGATAGGTAGATAGATGTAACAGATACCGGTATATAATCTTATCTTTAGATTCTTCAGAGGTAGTGAGTGTTTCGAGCCGAATTTGAAAATTAGGTACTGTATGTATATACCTAAGGATGGGTGCCACAGGGTTCTCTGTCAAAAGAAGCACACTACGTGACGGTGACTACTACCCGTACCACACAATTAAACTGAAGCAAAATAATCACCTAGAAAACCCTTCTTTCATTAAATTCAGATTTATGATTTTTTTTTGGGCTACTCAAAAGACGCTAATGCCATGTATGCTATCCTCTGCTTATGCTACTTTCGTGTCCATTTTTGCCCACGAGCGGTAAAGGTATATCCAATTCCATCCCACCCGCAATGATCCCCGATACCCCCCCCCCAAAAAAGCCTATCAGATCAGACTAGAATAAAGAGTAGAGTAGAAAGTAACTTCCCATCCAACAAACCAACGCTCCAACAAATTAACTCCTGCAAAACAAGGCGCTCCGAAAAGTGCATGGTATCCTGGACCGACCCCGAAAACATCGCATGAAAACCATGAGACCAATAAGATAAGATCCAAAAGAAACCATTTCTCTCTTCGCGTTTTTTCTTTATCGCTTGAACATGTAATGTCCATACATGCCTCCCACCTCCGCTCTAGCAACGGGCATCTTCCTCATACCCCAGTAATTGGCTCCCCATTTCCATTGTCTTCCTCCAGAGTCCTTCTCGCTTTCCTCGGTATTCTCATTCCGCACTAACCAATATCTTCGACCGGCCTCTTTCAAGCACCAGCCCGCACGCTTGACGAGAGAACTGGTACTCATAATTTTGAAAACTTCTAGGTTAATCTCGAGGACTTCGAGGGGTAGGGTGTCGTTTCTGAGTATTGGACAGCTCGAACCGAATAAAGTGCCTAGATCGAGCTGACCCTTTGAGAGATCAGACACATCAATGTAATGCAGCGTGTGCGGAACCCATGCAATCTGTTCTTCGATACTAGCATCTTGGTCGGGTACAAATAGTCGACGGATATCAGACAACACCAAGCCATGTCCTAGACCAAGCTCCTCGAGATGTTTTGTAAGTGGCAGAAAGAGTGGGATGTGCGACTCATGCATTTCGCTACCTTTGAGACTCAAGGATCGAAGAGTATCGGGAAGGATCGGAAGTAGAGCTGTAACCTCGTAGCGATTGAACATTTCGTGAGATTTGATATCGGAACCAAGGTTGAGGTAGGATAGCGATTTCACAGCAGGGTGTGTGCTAAGAAATTCAACTACCCGTTCTCCTGAGAGGTAAGAACATTTGCTAATATTCAAATGCGTAAGCCGCGCTGATTGGGGAATAGAGAAAAGAATGTCGTCGGTAATGCGAGTGTGCGCGAGGTCAAGATGGGTCAAGGCCGGAAGTCGCGGAATGAGGGTCTCGAAGACTGAAGATGGCAAATTCGTGCATTCATGGAAACTCAACCTGGTAATGGGAAGAGTTTCAGGGATTGAGCAGGTATTCAGGACCGTAGTGAAGGAGTCGCGGAAAGAGGCTGAAGAGCAGGCGCAGAAGTCCAGTGCTTGCAAATTTGGCAATTCGCAGAAGAGTTTCTGAATAACCTTTGCATCCATGTCGTCATCGATGTGCTCCTGGCTCAGAAATTCTCGTAGGTTTGGGGTGAGCGATAGGCATTCGAGAAGAGTTGCAGGAATCAAGTTCAATGTCTCGGCACGCTGTCTAGCTGTGAGGCCAATACCAGTCGGGTTAAAGTGGGAGAAGTCTAATCGTCGGACAATCGTGCCTAGAGCTGGATACTCTCTGATGTGAGCCAGAAACTTGCGGAAGACCCGGGAGTGCGGAATAGTGATCTTCGTATACAGAGAAGCTAGAGTTGCTGAATGCATCGCGTGCGAAGTAAGGAGTAAAGACATCAAGTCAACATTGCGTGGCGTGATTCCGCCTGGAGGAATATCCGTAACAAGCTGATCAATTATGGCGCCTGTTGATGTTAGCACAATTCCAAAAGTCATCATAGGCATACGTTGAACCTCAAGCTCCTGGCAATCCACAGGATTATTGCAGAGTTGTAGATAAAGCTGTTCCCAAGTGTCCCAGAGGAACTAGAGTCATGTGACTACATCATCACCCGTATCCTGAGGGTCGATTCCTTGGAGTCGAGTTGGGCGAGCAGACGAGTTCGTATTGTAAATAGATATCCAGTAATCCGGTAGGTGGAATTTATCACAAAGGGAAATAGCTTACCAAGTAATTCCGCAGGTAGCATCTCGATTGGAGATTTTCTAGAAATACCAACCCCGACTTCTTCCATCACCGGCTGTGCCTCTATCTTCGATTCCGGCTCAAGGTTAGGCTTTGGCTCATAGTCACTGTCCCAGCCCCAGCCCATCTTCATGTTTCTCAAATCACTGTAGCTTCTACTTGCAATCTTACCACGTACTGCAATCTGCTTCCAACCTCGGAAGCCATCGCAGGGGCAAACGAGTCCATGGAGGGTGCTATGAGGGTTTGTAGACCACAATGTTTGCATGTCGGTCTCGGCGTTTTCTGGGGGAGTTCTCGAACCTCCGCTGCTTGTGTCGTCAATGGCGATCTCGTTCTCGTTGGCGTCGACTTCGTATTTCAGATATGAGCTGACCTTGGAATCCGTAAATGATTGAGGGACTCCTGAAGTGATTTCTTTCACACTTGAAAAGCTGGTTCTGTCTCCACGATCAGAAGTTGGTGGCGTAATTGAATGTTTGCGGGATATTAAGTTTGGTGCCGATTTCAACGGCCTTGTTGGCAGTGGTACGTTTGAATTTGCCATGGCCATATCGGATAGATTTTATGTAGCACGCGACCTGAGATGAGGGGAAAAGTTGGCAGGAATAATAAGTACTTTTCCGAATCCAGGTGGTTGGGACAGACCAACGAGAAGACGAATGAACGGTGAATGAGAGATAAGCCAGTAGCGCTATGATATTTGAGATGTGGTTGCACTCGCCGCACTTGTACAGAGGTTGATCAAATAAGGAAAAAAAAAGTCTGAGGGTTGGAAGAAAATCTCTTAGTCAACAGATTCTCAATTTCGTAAGAAAATGCCCCAAAAAAAAATGACCACAATTTTTAATATGCGGGGAAGGGAGGGATCCTTTATGACAACAACACGTCGAATGATTATTAGATGAAAGGGGATTAACAGTAAAGTAATAATAAGTAGTACAGTACTGTAGTATATATGAGAAAATGTTGCCTTTTGACTTTGGAGTATGGTATGTTGCATATGCATTTAGTCTTACCTTGTAGTTGTTTAGTTGTTTAGTTGTTTAGTGGTTGTAATTTATGCTTTTGAGGGAGGGAGGGAGAAGGATAGGAGGAGGATAGGATAGGAGGGTAGAAGGGGTAGGGGCATATCAATAATAAGAAGGAAGGCGGCGTGGCGTGGGAAGGAAGGGAAGATCTACGAGTAGAAACAGACTAGCTCAGGAATAGATAGAGGACTAGAGTGGTTTAGGTAAAGTTAAGATTCAAATACCGTAATAACCGTAGTTACCGTAGTTCCAAACTTTACCTAGTATAACATTAAATCAATTCAACATTCCCGCCCAAATAGCATGTTTTGTAGAGCACCCGGTACCGGTACTGGTACTGGTACTATGGAGTGGAAGTTGTGATTGTCTCGTAGTGAATAATGAACAAGTGCCCCGGTGATTCAAAACCCATGAATCATTTGAGTAATGCAAACAAAAAGAAGAAGTAGAGATACAGATACAGATAACCCTTTGGTGATGATCTCTTTGGTGATTGGGGGGTACCGGTATTCACATTCACATTCACATTCCTTACTTCAAAGCTTTCAAAGTATGTCTTGATATTCATTTCATTGTTTATTGTTTCGCAAATCGCAAGTTCGCAAGTCGCATGGTTTATGGCATAATCCAAAAAACGGATATCTCTTTGTCAAAGAAATACCTATGTAGGGATAGACACCTCTTTCTACTTTGTACCAAATGAAGAAAACAAATAGGAGATGCGCGTGATGTAATCTTTTTTTCCCCAATAAGTTTTGAGCAGCGGAGAAGCAAATATTATGAGGCGTGGCAAGGTAGTTATTACGTCTTCATATACTCGAGTTATTGTTGAAAAGGGATTCTTATAAAGTAATGGAATCATGGTATTCGATGAGAAGAAGTACGAGATGTAGGTAGGTAGGTAGGTAGGTATGAACTAGGAAGACACCTTGTTGAGATGTTATTATTGTTGAAAGATGTGATCATGTGAACAGTGAAGGGGGGGAAGAGCAGAGCAAAAAGGAGTAGAGCAGCGATCATATCATAATGTAAGATTTATCACCTTATTTTATATGAGGAGCAAAGCACAGAGAATAAATTAAATGGGCTATACCAGGGCGGATCGGGGTTAATGTTATCATCCTTGGTTCGCTTAGAAGCGCCCAGACTCGGTTACATAAGGAAAATCCAACAATAATGTGGTTATTGGTTATACCTATCTACTTCAAATAAATCCAAATGAGAAAAAGTCACCCCAGCCAGCCTCTCGAGTTTCAACCACCAATTCCCAATTCCAGAGCCCCTCCTCCCCCTAATGCACTCCACATTCCATCCCCATCCCCATCCCCATCCACATTGGCCCCCAAAACTCGACTTGGAGTTCTACGAGCAAGAAAGAGCAAGAGCAAAGTTACCGTAAGTAACAAGCAAGCATCTTGATTCGGACTTTTTATTTTCTCGAATACAGTTATGTACCGAGTTATGTGTTCCATCACATCACGTGGACCAACCAATCAATCAATCAAATACAATACCGGTATTCTTTTATCATCGCTAAAGAAACCTTGCGGTAAATGATGAGATTGAGAAGTTCGTCTCAGGTCGATTGCGCATTCATCGCATTTGCCGAAGAACCCGACTTTTCACTGCAACTGCACAGCACAACACCGACCTGACCTGGCGGCCTGACCTGAATTTGAGAGAAGAATCCACTTTCATTGCATCGACTTCATATACATTATAAACAAACGCTATCTCTATGTAACCGACCCCCCTCTCCTCCAAAGAGGTCGACGCCCAATATCCATACTCCAATGGGCCTATATGCACCATAAAGCTACCGGGAATGACCCACCTAGGTATCAAAACCGTACCGAAAGGAAAAAAAAACTCCGTTGTCCCTCTGTTGTAGTTTTGCCGGTTGTCCTCATCGTCCATTATTGAAGCGCTTGTTCTTCATTTTCTCTTTACAATCATCACAGTACCATTTTGCTATACCATGTCAGTTTCGTGTTCTCACGGGCCACCTAAAAGAGGATGGACTTACTATTACCCCTGGGTGCGACTCTTAAGCCCACACATTCGAGATGGAACCACTCCTTCTCACAACTGAGATTATCACATGCTACCATCTCGCCGTAACTAACGCCATTGCAGTAACAGTAGGTAGGCTCATCTGCATCAATCTCAGCGTCCTCATCGTCGCCTTGCGCACTACTTGTCGTATCATCAATTTCCAAGTTTTGCTGGGCGATGAGTTGAGCGGCGGCACCTGCCCCTTTCTTGTGGCTCCTTTTGGCCGTAGATACGGGATCTGGAATACTGCGCGATGACCTTGAGCGGGCTGGCTCGACGAAAGAAGGCATTGCTGGTGTTGATGGTTTGCTTGCTCTGCCACTCTTTGTGGTGGTTATTGTTGTTGATTGAATGCCCTGCATGGAATCTCCATTTGATTCTACAGTCTCTTCTCGTTTCATACTCTCGCTGCTGCTCCCAACCACAATGCCGCCTAGTACTTCGGGATTTTGTGGTTGAGCATCCTCAAGGAGATGTTCTCCCTTGGCATTTGTACCAGTCTCTTTCATTGTTGCCTTGACCTCCGGAACGGTTTTCCCGGTCACGCTTGCAGCAGCAGCCAGATCAGGCGTGCCAGGTACAATTCCGTTCAGCTTGTTCGATGCTGAGGATGGAGGTCGCTGTGCTGAATCTGCAAGCGATTGTACTGAATCCTTTCTAGCCCTTGATGAAGCCGGCCTCGCACCATTTGTAGGAGCAGGTGATGCTCGCCCCGGTGGTTTGATATCGGGAAATGTAGTTCGAATCGGAGAGGATGCTAATGATGGCGACATTGCGGAGGTTACGGTGTTATTTCTAATTGATCATTGGTTAGTGAAAATACTGCATTTCTCGATCAGCAGCAACCACGTACCTTTTTCTTGCTTGTCCATTGGGTGCGGCTCTGGCTCTTGCTGGTTTCTTGGTTCCATCCGGTGCTGGAGTCGGCCTGGGACTCGCTGCCTTGCCCTTCGAGACGGTTCCAGTATTGCCAAAAATCCCATTTAGAGCACGCTCCGTTGATGGTCCAGCAATTGTACTTTTCTCAATCTTTCGTCTCTTAGGGGGGTTTCCGTTTGTGCCATTTCCGTTTGTTATCCCAAGTCCAACGCCCGTTGGGGTCTCGGCAGTAGTAGCTTTCCGAGCTTTACTATTTCCATGCGGCCTCTTATTTGAATCTGCTTTCTTCCCTTCTTGAGAATCGTCGAAATCCGAGTCTGCATGTTGGGTTTTGGCTCCTTTCCTTGCAAGCAATGCTTGCTTTCTCGCATCACTCCTCGCAGCGTGTTCGTCTGCTAGATGTTGTGCCGCGGCACTAAGGTTATTTACCGGGGGGACGTCCTTTCTAGAGCTACCACCAGGATTCGCTTTAGATGTTCGATTCTCAGGATATGCCCAATGTGTAAGACTGCCGTGTCGTGCCTCTTCACTAACTTCTTTCTCGATGTGGGGGAAACATTGATCGAGACGTGCGAGTTGTTTATTTAGTGCTTCGCCAGCGGTCGAGATAACATGGTTTTTCTCATCGAGAGATACCAGCATATTTTGCATATAACTAGCACACGCTTGAAATTGTCGTCTTCTAGGCATGTTAGGAGCATGATAAATAGCATACGCTGGATTGACGGGGACGAACGATTCCCCCTGCATCTCCATCGCCATGCCCGCAGGCCCACCGTTGCCATTTGCTGTTGAACCATTTGTGCTGGACACATTATGATGCTTATTCGTAGAGGCAGGTCTTGCCATGGAAGGATAATTGAGTGTTGTTGTCGGTGGTGGGGTGTTGAGCGCAATGTCGACGAGTCTTGCGAGCTCCTCTTCAGGTCCAAAGACTTTCGCATCGACTTCCTTGAGTAATGTAAAGTGTCGCACGAGTTCCTTTGGCAACGCAGATATAGCATCTGCGAACTGGGTTATCGCAGGAAATATTTCGACGGTCTGATCCGCAATCGGTGCTCCATCACCACCGGCAATCGAATTTCTTGATCCCAAAGGTCGAGAGCCAGAGATTGAAGACCTGGGTGGATTATTTCGTGTCTGCCGTAGAGGCTGGGCTCTGCGGTTCGAAGAGGGGTCCAAAGGAGGTGCTTTTGTGGTTTTCATCGTGAGTTATCGACGCAATTTTCGACAACCAGGAGAGGAATTCGAGGAGGAAGCTGTGCGACACGCGCAAACCGGATTCAAAGAGTTTCTGAGTGTAATTTTTGACTTCTGAAGACCATTGGAAGTTGGCATTAGATTCGAGAAAGTCGTCTCAGCATTCAAGATTGTTAAGATGTATGCCAGCTTTGTAAAGTTGCAAAAGATCTTGGGTGGGTGATCACTCCGGTCTGCTAGGGTAAAATGCGCGGGCAGAATGATCTCACCGCCCAGATTGGTCTAATTACGGTGCCCTCCAAGGCTTTCAAACTTTTAACTGCCGAGCTTAATTGAATCGATATTAATATCATCATTGATTAATTGTTGTATAGATAGATATTCTATATCTACTCGATCCTACATTTGACTTTTCATATGACAAGAGGGTTCAGTTTAGTAAACCTCTAGCAGATATATACATTGTCTGCTTTTGCAGAGGTATGCTCGACAATCCTCCATTAACCAGTCTTCAAAATACTATCGCCGCGGTAGATTATCTGTCGAACAAAGATTATTCCCAACTCCCAAATCCCTTCTATAATGCCCTTTCCCGCTCCAAAATTTCCCTGGATATCTAACGACTTCTAATATTCAATGCTTTTGTTCCATTACCCTGCGCCTTCTCTTCCACATGCTTCTGTTTCCACTGCCACTCAACTAGCACAGGTAGAAACTGCCACAAATCAAACTCTGGCCATAAACAATCCAAGAAAACTATCTCTGTAGTCTCATGGCATTGCCATAACATAAAGTCGCTCAACCTGTTGACCCCACTTGTTCGTATCAATAGGTCTAAAGGCGGATCCCCGGCTGTGAATAGGTTCTCTTCAAGTGTGTCTATGGATATAAGTTCGGGATCGGGGAACACTCCAGCTTCGGGACTACTTGTTGGCGAGGACTCGGGGTTCAAGGTTGTGGAGGATGATACGGATTCGTCCGGTTCGGATATGTTCGAGGGGGTCGGAGAGCTTGCTCTTATGGTTGGATCCGATGCTGAGCTGATATTCCTTGACTTAAGCTTTTGTGTAATTCGAGTCTGGGAGAATGGTCGCTGTTGTGTATGCGTTGGTTTTGAGTAGTTTTCCACAGTAGTCTTGATGGCTGTTGTGATTTCATCTCGAGATGTGTATGGGAAGCAGATGTTAAGTGCGCAACTAAATAGTGTTAGAGAAATCAAGACTCAGTGACCTTGATTGTAACATGACTTACTCCCCATTATTCTTTGTCATCTCCACAGCTCTATCAATAGCTTCTAAAACATCGTCTTTGACCAAGTTCCTCTGGCCAAGAACTCTAACGCTGGCTCCGTATCTGTCCAGCAGATCTCCGTGTTGCGCCAATTGCACCAGCTTAACTTTTGCCATTTCCATGAGAGCATCCACCTCGTATTTCGACCGTTTGAAATTCTCTATACTGAATGCATAAACCGTAACGACTTTGACTCCAGACTTATAGCAGACCTCCAGTATCTACAAACCATATTAGCAAAAGAACATCAACCATCTTGCAGAAAGTCAAACCCTTGCTAAAGCCTCAAATCCAAGATTATGCCCCTCTACTGTCTCTATTTTATGACTTCGCGCAAACCTCCTGTTCCCATCCATCACAAATGCCACATGTTGAGGAATATGACCTTGTCGCAATGCGCCAATGAGTAACTCCCTCAGCTTATCAATGCCCCATTCGATAGGCGGCGAGGCTAACATCCATTTCCGGAGCTGCGAGACGTGCCTCGAGGACATGTTTGCTGTATGAAGGGATGCAGCACAGCAGGAGAAACCTAAGGCCGTGTGACTAGAAATTGATGCGGGTCTCGAGCACAATAGCGAAGTTACATAGGTTGAGTGGTTAATTGCCTTTCAGTTCGATGTTTGCTGTCTATTATCTCTATTTGTTGTATTGAACCGAATAAATATGAAAGCGCTGACGTATCCTTATAGGGTTTGCCGGGATAACTTGTAGAGTGAGTACATACCTGGACAGTTTTGCGGTTGTTCTAGCCGCGATGTTTCTTTTCCGAGTCCACTAATAATATAATACTTGTAACGCTCAAGCCAATTGGATGGATATGGCCAAACAAGTATCCTCATAAATTCTCTAATTGACATTTATATAAAATTTATTAGATTTCTATAATATCTAATGGTTGGAACTATTTAAGGTTTCATTGCATGGAATGTAACGCTAGAACGGCATAGCACAGCAACATCATCACGGTAATATTTACGGGAGCTATTTGTATTGCAAGTGCAAAGCAGGCCTCACTCACTCATTCATCATGCCACTGATATTGGGGAATGTAATGGATTTTCTGTACTTGTTATTTAGTGTTTTGATCATGTGTTAGTCTCGTCAGATTGTTGTTGGTGACTATTGGTTACTTCTCCACCTGCGCATTCTATATTTCTTGACTCTCGACCATTTACACAAGACAAGATGCGAGTTCCATATTAGGCAGTAAAACACACTTTACCACGCTATCCTACTATTCCTGTTGAAATATTTGATACAGCCCGTACTCAGGATGTTCGATATTAGTTTGATCATTCTCACGGGAGCGTTGTCCGTACTGTTATATGTTGTTGTGAAAAGCCGAGCCAATAAAGCTAAGTCATCAAACCATCGACATGGCTACAAGCATCCTGCTACTTATCCTCACCTCGATCCGTTCTTTGGACTCGACCTAAAGCTGCAAGAAATCAGACAGTCTTTGAGAAATCAAGGTATTCCCTTTATGTCAAACCTTCACAAAAAGTACGGAAAAACAATCGAGGTGAACAACTTGGGTGCGTTGGATCTACGAACCGTTGATTCAGAAAATCTTCAGACTGCCTGGTCTATCAACAATTCCGACTGGGGTTACCAACCTTACAGATTACCCGTGATGGGACCTTTCTGTGGGCGTGGGTTCATTACCACCGACAATGAGTCGTGGCAGAAAGCTAGAGTGCTTCTTCGACCCACGTTTAGCAAAGCGAATATCTCAGATCTAAAACCGTTCATAACTTCAGCAGAGGAGTTCTTCAAGGGCATTCCGGAAGATGGTCACACAACAGTAGATCTACAACCTGCCCTAGCAAGTCTCGTAAGTGTCGATGATGAAAACTCGTGTTGAGAAATGGAAGAATCTGACTCTTGATTCAGTTCGTAGGTACCTCTATGAAGTTCATATTGGGAATTGCTCCCAGATCCGGCACCGATGGAAGACCGAGTGAAGTCACAGCTTTCCTGAAAGCGTTCCAAAAATCGTTCCTTGGCATGGGACTCTCATTTATGCTAGGTCCCATACAATTTCTCATTCCGAAGTCAATGAAATCAGAGGCCTATAAGCAAGTTCAAGAATATCTTGACTCGCTCATCGAAACAGAAATAAATAACGCACAAAACGCTTCGAAAATCCAATCAAACGAGTTGAATCAAAAAAGTCTTCTTCAAGGCCTTGTCAAAGAGACTGATGATCGTATCAAGATTCGTGACAATGCACTACAGGGAATGATGGCTGTTCAGGACACAACACCTGTTCTCCTCAGTAACACGTTATTTCTTCTCTCGCGCAACCCAAAGATATATGACAGACTACGGGATGAAGTGCAATCATTGGATCTCGAATCGTCACTGCATTTGTACGATAAACTACGCGATCTTAGCTTTCTCCACAATATAATTCATGAATGTAAGATGCCATACCACATTAAACACCCATACACAAATACACTAACCCTTCCCAGCTCTTCGTCTCTATCCAATCTTTCCAACCCTTGCTCGTATCTCATTGACAGATACTACTCTACCAAGAGGAGGAGGGAAAGATGGCGAATCGCCCATCTATGTACCCAAAGACACAAAGCTATATGCAAACTTTTACGGCTTACATCGTGTTGAATCGGTGTTTGGTCATGACATCGAATCCTTCAACCCGGATAGATGGTACTCTATCAAACCTAGCCCTTGGGAATATATGCCTTTCGGAGGAGGGCCACGTGCCTGTGTGGGTCAGCATAAGGCATTAGCAGAGGCATCGTACACGCTAGCAAAGTTCGCGCAGCAGTATAAGAAAATAGAGAGTCGAGATGCAAGAGACTGGGCTGGTCAGCGGAAGTTGTCAGTAAGCAATGTGAATGGGTGCAAGGTTGTATGCATACCAGCATGGCATTGACACATCCTACTTGGGGCTGCTTTTCTGTTTTTCTTTGGTATCAGAGATCAAATTGAGAGGTAGATTTTGCCAAAACTTTTCAAAAGTTGCGTGCTGGGAATGGGTCGTGTAGGGCTTGTGGTTGGAATGTGAAATCCCAAAATAAACCATGCACAAGATAACTCGCCGCATATTTGAATATGCTACATTGATAAGAATGGGAATGTTTATCATTCTCTTGGATTGTAATTGTGGCGGGGAGACTCTGGGGTGGTTTAAAGCTTTACACTTTGTACACGTATTTGAAGTGAAGATTCACGAGTGGATTTCTTCCAAAATTCATAACCCAGTATCCTACTGTCGAAGAGCAGCATTCCCTTGCTCCATACCAAACCAAAAATATCCAAACCAAACCACACAACACAAAACAAACCTCCCCACCAACCATGCCCCGCACCTCGCAACCCGTCTTCTTCTTCTTCCTCGCCACTATCACTATCCTCCTCATACTCTCCATACAAGTGCAAGCACAAACTACCACCGGCCGTCCATTTCCCAGCATGCACGCCAACGGAACCTTGTGAGTTTTCCCCCTCTTCCCTCCTTCCTCTTCCCTCTTCCCTCTTACCATCCACCTCTTTCCACCCATATCTTCCCAAAACTTATACTAACAACAACAACAACAGCAACAACACCAGCACACGACACAACCCATCCAAAACCAGCGTGGGTACCACGAGCTTCACGATCACGGACTCGGGCGGATTCGCAACGGGAACTAGTTTTAATAGAGCGGGGGAAAGTAAGATGACGCCGCGTTTGGCGGTGGGAGGGTTGGCCGTGGTTTTGGGGTGGATTTTTGCTTTTTGAGGAGGGGGATGGAGTTGGTGGTGAAAGTTTGAAAGCTTGAAAATTTATTGGGATGAGGGAGGTGGAAACGGGAAAAGTGGAAAGGGGAGGGGAGAGAAGGAAATATATATAGTGGGGGGTGGATGGGATGGATGGATGGATGAAGTTGGACTGTTGGACATGTTGAGTTAATAATTGCAGTGGAGGAAAGCGACAACGTAATGTGGAAGATCGTCGGGTCGTGGGCATGGAATTGAAACTGGGATTGGAATTGGAAGATCAAGAATAGGAATTTCAGATCTGGAAATCTTTAATCTAATTGTATTCCTTTCTGTATGCATACCTATCCAACTGACCAACAACACCCATCTAAATCCAAATCTCCTATCTTCTGTTGTCAACTCTTCTCCCCCATGATTGTTTCCCATCCCTACAAACTAACCGTAACCGTCATACTATTACTATGCACCAAAAGAACCGGCGGCAACCCCCCACAAAGCACCTCCAAATCCCCCAAATATCCCTCACTCCCCTCCCTACTACCCCCAGTTCCTTCCACCGGACTCGGCAACGTGGTAAAAATAACCGCCGTCTCCTCACTCTGACTTTTGATCAATTGATTGAGAATTAAATGCTGTGCTCTACAAGGTAGATCGTTGAAACTGAGTGGAAGAGATTGCAGAGAATATGACGAGCGAGTTGGCGAGGGAGGAATGGCAGCGGTGTTAGAAGAGTCGGATGCTTCGGAGATGCGATCGAAGGAGGGGGAGGAACGATAAGCGGAGGGGATACGAGGCGCGGATTTGCGGGTGGTAGGGGGAGAGGGGTTTTCGGCGAACATTATGCTGGGGCCTGGACCGTCTTCGGTGGCTACACGGGCTATTGGAACGGGTTTAGATGAGAATTTTGGAGTGGACGCGTGTCTAGAGAGTGGCGGTTTCGATAAATGAGAACGAGGTTGTAGGAGGTTTGATGATGCTGACGAAATGGCGGCTGATGTGGAAGGAACCGCCAGAGACTCTTGCGAGTCTTTCAAAGATTGCAGAGAGTCGGTAAGGTTTGGGACTGGTGATGGCTGAGTGCTGAGTGTTTGAGGTACATGTGGTGGTGACACAGGCGCTGAAGCGATTGGCATCGATATATCTGGCGTTTTGTTGAAAGAATTAATTATTGATTCTCTTGTGGATCTTGAAATCGTGGGAGGAACCGGCTCCTTTTCTCCGGCTGCACGCTTAGAAATTGGGGGACCACGTAAACTATCGCCATGACTTCTTCTTCGTAAAAGTGGTCTAATCTCATCGGCGTGAGATTCTGTATCTGATTCGAAATCATCAAGATCTCCTTCGCTTGCAGCGCTTTCATTATCATCAGCTTCCGACTCCTCAGTCTCGAGCTCGGAATCACTGTCGGAATCTTCGCTAGCACTTCCGTGGCTAGCATGTCGGCTCATGACATCGGGCTCTAGTCTCTGTGAACGCATACCCATACTGACACCCAATCCTTTCAAAGTACTCATGTTGTGTCGTTTCTTCGATTTTTTTAGTAGCCGTCGAAGTCCAAGAAATCGTTCAGCCTAGAAAGAATCCTCAGGTTAGCTCAGGAATCATTTAAAAATAATGAGTGTGCAGGGACAGAAAATATATGAACATTTGAATGATTGAGGGGCAGGTCAAATACGCACACGCTGATATCGTGGACCTTGTTGAAATGATACATTCGGCCAAGTTGGAGCAGCTTGAAATATATTTGCAATTTGAGCCAAATCTCCCGAAGCAGACGTGGTTGTTCTACGATTCCCACGAAGTTTCTGTATCTCATCCCACCAGTCTTGTCCCTTAAGACACTCCTCTACCTCGTCAATGTGATGAGTACCGGGATTTGCACCATTAATGACGATCTCATAGGAGGGAACGTCCCCTGATGCTAACCAAAACACAAGAATCTCGGCTTCTATACGCAAATTTTCGAGTAGTGATTCTACCCTACCCCTTTCTTCTTCCACGTCGTTTTCATATTCAACAAATACAGCCACGCGAAGTCTATATGCTTTCTTCCAAGCAGGCACAGTGTTCAAGATGACCCCGAGCTGAAGAATCAAAGTATCTATCGACACGGTCAGCTACTCCAAATTATCCAAATGTAATTAATATAGAGAAAAAAAGGTCATCCATCGCCAATCACTTCTTAGCATCCAGGGAGTGCTATATGGACAGCGCCATCAAAGCCATATGGAATATCTTACATGTATCAAAATTGGTGGTTAAAACATTCTGCTTTCCAACACCTTCGGCCGCAATCTCGGCAGACATCTGAATGGGCCAAAGATCAATGTACTTTTTAGTGTTTTCCGTATCAGGTAATTCTAGATCTCGAAATCCTTTTGCCACTGCAACGTTGATTTGTAGCTTGAAGAGGAGGTCTTCTAAAATGGTCACATAGCTTGTCACACTCATCATGCCTTCAGTCCGGCACAAATCGGTTGGGAGCACACCTTGCATCTTCTTTTCTTTACTGTTTTGACGCCTATACCGAGGTGGATTATTGGGTGTCTTGACGTTGCTCGATGACAATTTAGGCGGCTCCGAAATATCTATCAATGGCTGCGAATTTCTAAGGTCGTCTAGATTGTAGAACCCCATTACAGCGATATTAGGTCTCATGCCTCCTAGCCCCGCGTTGAGGATAATATTGCGCGCCCCCCATTCTAAAGCAGGAGATATTGCAATATTGACGAATGCTTTGATCTTTGAAAAATTAATATATTTATTCCAAGCTGCTTGCTGACGACGCTGCTCTCGGTAATTAGTATAGGTGCATATTGGAAGGTACAAGCAGAGTATTTTCGATTCTCAAACGAACTATAGACATTTTACTTACAGCTTCTGGTAATGATTGATTGAAATCGTCCGTCACAATGATGTGACCAAGGATATACAGACCACCTTTCTTCATAGAATTACAAAACTGTATAAGTTTGTACTGTCGGCGTGGGTCGTTAACAAGTAGAATGACTTGAGGACGCCAAAATTTGACATGCTCCTGTTTGAGCTTGAGAAGATATTTTCGGATTTGATGATATATCAAGCTTTGAGATACATCTCCCCAGCTCTTTGGCTCAACGGAATAATGGATAAAAAGGAATAGGAGAAGAAGAACCCCTACACATCCTGTTGCATAAAATCCATCTACAAAGAACATCGCGGCTCCTGAGACTATTGCACCGGCAACAGCAGTCTGCCAATTGAAGAAATGGAAACTGGGGCGCCAATTGGGCGCAGACCCGATTGAAAGGAGAAAGCAAGCTAGGTTCATGACCAGAAAGGTCATCTAACAATATTAGTCAATGCTATCAATAACTCTCTAACCTGAAACAAACCCCTGAGTATTACTGGTACTCGACGCATATAGATACGTAGGCGGGCATCAATAACACTTTGTACATATTACGATACTGTATTAACTATGAAGCGAACGTAATTGCTGATGTGATAGACGAAATGAAATTTGGGAGAAAGGGGGCGGTTCGCAGTCCATGCAGACTGTAGCCAAGTCATACTTACAAGATAAGTCATTGTTACAAAACTAGCGATTTGATTGAGATCGCCGAGCATCGTCAATTGGGTGATAATGAATGTAAAGATGATCGCGAAGGTAGGTTCATCAGCTTTTTTGGTTCCCTGGCCAAATATCGAGAATCCAGGTAGTAGACTATCTCTTGAAATAGCCTGAAGAAGTTTTGCACTGCCAATAATTCCCATGAGAACAGAAAAGAGACTGGTAGATACTTCTCCTGCCAGGATCAATAAGCCTGATATGTTAGTTTCCTGAAGCACATTTGTGTTCCTGAGAAAAGATGAGCGGGTCACGGTGGCAGCCATGGATAGTATGACTAGAGTATACAAGAAGAAGGTTGTGACAAGACCATATAGAGTTCCTTTCGGAATTGCTTTGCTCGGAGATTTCAGGTCGCCGCTCATGCTTGCACCAGCAAATATGCCTCCCGTTGCAGGAAACAAAATCCCGAACAGATCCTGAAAAGTCTCCCTCCCGTGAATTTGACTGCCAGCAGCACCTCTAGTGAGCTTGGGCAGTAGATTTCCCGAAAGTGTCTGTAAGCTGATGCCTGTATATTCAATGCCAAGCTTCCGACTTTCAAAGGGGCTGACGACCAGTGCAGATAGTGGGATGCTCAATGTGGCAAAGAACAGAATAACCAGTAGTCCATGACTAGCTCTTGCAAAGATTCCAGATCCAGCCAGACATACCAGCGTACACAGGACGAGTATTATGGTGGACCAAAGGTAGCAATACCATTTTGTTTCCGGCAGGATTTGAGCCCAATTGCCATCGTCCGCACCAAAATTTAGAGTGATGCAATCGATGAGACCCACGGCGTTCATTCCGGTATTGAATACGAAGCCCATGTAAAAGACGAGTCCAATCGATCCCCCAAATTCTGGACCTAAAGAACGGGAGATCAAATAATATGCCCCACCTCCGCGGACTGTTCCATTTGAGGCAATCGCAGACAGGGAAAAGGTAGTAATAAAATTGATCACATAAGAAGCGACAAGCATACCTAGATGTGCTGTCAATACTTGCTGGCGCAAAGGGATTGAAAAACTAACCCATCATACCCAGTATTCCACTTTGCCCTAGGATAAACCCAAAACGGAGGAACATCAAAATACTCAAAACATTGAGACATGTTGGCACATACACTCCAGAGAACATTCCTAGCTTCTCTTGTCCGCCAATCGGTCGAGGTACCAGTCCTGCTCTGGGAATCGATTTGCCATTCTTCCCCTCTGCCTCATTGTGCAATTGCACTGTCAAAGAGTTATCACCCATGGTACCAGCAGAATAGGGATCCTGAGGCTGTTCATCTTGCGGGCTTGGTGTTTGATTATTATGGTTATTGTCAGTTCCATGGCGAGAAAATGCTTGTAGCAATCGATTGGTCATTCCTTGAGCTTCACCATCGCGCTGTATTTGTTGACTTCCGGATCCATGCTCACCGGTGCTAGATTCGCTGGTGCTCTCAATCTCTTGCCCGGCATTGGGCATCCTCAAGATTATTGATAGTTATTTGAATGGCAATGGCAATACCTACCTTCAAACGGATATGTAAAGAGCAAAATAATGCCTTTGTAGAGTTGGTGAAGCCAAGAACAAGGATATCGCGGTTCGACGTCATGTGGTACAGTCGGTTACAACGAAAGGAAGGAAAAAAGAGGAAGGAATACTTATACTTATACTCGAGTAGTGGAATATCTCTATAATAAAATGGCTCATAGTAGAATTCATGCAGTTCTTTTTGCTTGGTACAAGAGATTATCTAGATATAACATGCAGACCAATCGGATTTAATTGGTTAAAGTTTGTATTGTATATTTGTATATTTGTCGGGGTCCCTGTTACTCGCTGGAAATCCCCCGATTTGTTGGAAAGGGTTTGAGATTATCAATTTGACAAGGGCAATCCTACAAAACAAAACTAATCAAAATACCGACGTTGAGCTGAGTATGAGTCTATGAGAGTGAACATAGATAGGCAGGTGACAACATCATAATAGCAATATTCCTTTGGAACATCCTTTGGTTCTCCTTTATTTCATATGAATCTCGTGAGTACAAATCAATCCTACATTACCTGCCTATGAATCACTCACCGGTTCTGTTGTCATCTGTATCGAGACTAACGGAAATCGTTACGAGTAGAATAGAAGAGTTTCATCTTCCGAGTACAGCGACTAATCAGCGATTATCATGAGATAAGACATAACATATATCTGCCCTTCAAATAAACTTACCTGCCACCTCCTTCGCCGACCGCACCTTATATCATCATGTCGACTCCTTCCTCTTCTCGACCTCTGTCAGTTCCAATGGATTCACCATCACCAGACTCATTTCGCGGGCGGTCAGGAAGTCCATCTTCAAGAGATAAATCAACAGCTCGATTAGCTTCACCAGTACCTTCTCATCAGGGCACTCCACAAGTCCGACAAATACCTACCCCAAATCAGGCCTCTGCGGCAGACTCATCCGATAACATTGCTCCTCTACCTCTGGCTGGCGCAGGTGGTCCAGCATCTTATGCGCCTGGCCCAGGTATTAGTGCCTTAGCCGCTGCTCTATCAAACTCTATCGGACAGACTCCTCCTACCTTTGGAACACCTCCTATCCGTCCATTATCACCAGCCGCTGCCGGTAAACAAATACAAGGTACAGGAGTATATAGCAACTATGGCTCTGTGCCGCGATCAGTTCAAGGGGGACAAGGATGGGCTGGCCCGACAGCCTACGAGGACCCGGAAATTATAAAGAGGCATCTGGTACAACAGGGACCTTCGCAGCTAGGAGGTGATGGTACCGCTGATGGAATCTTTGGACTAAGTGGACAATCACCGTCATTCCGTGCCGGCTCCCCAGCTAGTACATCAAAGCAAGCAGTTGAAAATGTAGCACCTGGACTAGATGATGATGAATTCTCGAGTCTGCGATTACAAGGTGGTGATATTACCAGACCCATATACAGATGGACCGAGGATGCCCACAGAGCAAGCCGATCTCAGAGAAGTAAGAGTTTCCATATCTCGCGACCAGAAGCAGAAAACGAAGTTCTTGATATTGGCACAATCAAAGTGCCAGGTGGATTTAGAAGAAACTATCTACGCAGAGCAGCAGGCAGTCCAACTCCTGAAGGTTTGGATATGGAAGAGGGCGGAGGGCTCACACAACGAAACCCAAAGATATTTACCAACAACTTTCTCGAGTTTTTGACTATTTACGGCCACTTTGCTGGTGAGGAATTGGAGGAAGACGACGAGGTGCTTGGACCTGACGAATACTTCGGATCGGATGCGATATCTGATGAATATGGCGATGGTAGTGATGAAGATAGAGAGCCCATGGAAAATAGTGCTCTGCTCACACCTGGTCGCCGAAAAAGAAAGCGCAAGGAGCGCGCACCACAGGGAACAACCACTCCTTTCCAAGCTTCATTATTACTGCTCAAATCTTTCGTTGGTACTGGCGTGTTATTCTTACCGAAGGCGTACCTCAACGGCGGAATGCTTTTCAGTAATGTCATTCTTCTTTTAGTTGCAGCTCTGAGCTATTACTGCTTCGTGTTGCTCGTCAATACGCGACTAAAGGTCGAGGCGTCGTTTGGAGACATGGGAGGCGTTCTGTACGGGAGATGGATGCGAACCGTCATTCTCACATCCATCGTTATCAGTCAGATGGGATTCGTGGCTGCATATATTGTGTTCACATCCGAGAATCTGCAAGCTTTCATATCAGCTGTGACTAATTGCAGAGTTCACTGGGAGGTCTCGTGGTTGATTTTGTTACAGATGGCTATTTTCCTGCCGTTCTCTCTTTTGCGCGACATCAGCAAGCTCGGGTTTACCGCACTCGTAGCAGATGCGTTCATTCTCATCGGCTTGGTTTATCTCTACTACTACGACATTTTCACAATTGTGAAACAAGGTGGCATCTCTGACATCGTCAATTTTAATGAGCAGGACTGGACATTGTTCATTGGCACCGCCATTTTCACTTTCGAAGGAATTGGTCTCATCATCCCTATTCAAGAATCCATGAAGAATCCAAAGAAGTTTCCTCCCGTTCTCGGCATTATCATGATCATCATCAGCGTAGTATTCGTCTCCATGGGTGCTCTCTCCTACGCTGCATTTGGATCTCATATAGAAACAGTTGTCCTTCTCAATCTTCCTCAGAACGACAAGATGGTTAATGGTGTCCAATTCCTCTATTCGTGCGCCATTCTTCTGTCGACCCCCCTACAAATCTTCCCAGCTATCAGAATCACTGAAAATGAACTTTTCACCAGAAGCGGTAAATACAACCCTTACATCAAATGGCAGAAGAACATTTTCCGTTTCTTCGTTGTTGCCCTGTGCGCGTCCATCGCATATGTTGGTTCCAATGATCTGGATAAATTCGTTTCGATCGTGGGAAGTTTCGCTTGTATTCCGTTAGTATTTATATACCCGGTATGACCCTCCTTTCTCATTCTTTTCCCAATTTTCTGTCCGATCACATACTTTACTCCCTACAGACGTATGACTAACATTTTAAAAAGCCAATGCTACATTACCGAGGTGTAGCCAAGACGCGTTTCCGGAAAGGAGCAGACATCTTACTTTGTGTATTCGGCTTGGTGGTCATGGTATACACTACATCATTGACCATCATTAGTTGGACGAGTGGGGGTGATAAAGTCCCGAATGTGGGATACTGTGATAGGAAGGATAGAGCAGGAGAGTTGCCAATGTTCTAGTCGCATATAATACATGACAGAACCCCATAAGTAATGGGAAGGGAAAGGGCTGAAGTTGTATGCATGTATAAATCGAATACATACACACATACATACATATGGGGGTTTCTTTGTCCGTCTTTTATGATAATAGATCTCTCGGAATTCATCATGGATGGATTGATTGGATTGCTTGGGTTTGGTGCATAGCGTAGCGTAGTGCTGGAAACTGCTATCTCTTTAGTTTAGTTTTATCTCATTTCCTTTCCTTTCCTTTCCTTTGCTCTTGGAGATTAGATTGATATATTTAGATTGGCCATAACGAGTTTCAAATTGTAAGATGGTGTATCATGATTCATGATCCTTAATCGTGGAAGTGTGCTTGCTATTCATAATTCATCAGTCTCCTTGACAAGCGAGCTAGCCGGTTTATTTTAGGCCCCAATGTATGATGAGTTATAGTTGGAGTTAGAATTGGAGATAGAATTCTAGGATCTGGATTATATGTTTGATCGTCAGATCGTGGAAGTGAAATTCTTATACTATATGTTTATTCATATACTCGTACAAGAGTCCTTTATTTATTCTATCTACTGTATATATAATGGCAAATTACTCTCCTCTTATACCACTATAGTAAAAAGTGAAATATATTACTCTTATATTACAAAAATCGTATTTCATTTTATTCTTATACTACCTACTTGGAATCTAAGTCTTATATAGTTAGATTCTATACTATAGATTCTATCTTTCTATTATAGATTCTATTCTTTCACTATAGATTCTACCCTTTTACTATATTCTCTTCTATTAATATAGCCTCTGTCTCTACCATATTCATCCTTCTATTATGAATTCTATCCTTCCACTATATCTATTCTCTTATTATAAATTCTACCCTTCCATCATAGATACCATCCTAACACCTTAAACTTTACCCTTTTATTATAGATTTCCATCTTTTTATCGTATCTACCCTTCCACTATAGTCTTTACTCTTCCACTATATCTACCCTTCTATCGTAGATTCCACCCTTACATCATAAACTATATTCTACTACTATAGATTCTATCCTCCCACTATAGATTTTACCCTCCTACTATAAATTCTATTATAGATTCTGCTATAGAATCTAAGTAATATAAGAATAAAACAGATATTATATTCGTAGTATAAGAATAATATAATTCACTTTTAGTAGTATGAGAGTAATTTACTATAAATACAAATGACCAACCATCGCAAAGATATATACCGGCCAGAAATTCATGAAACTGTGAGTTGCATGACCATTATCTGATTCTCCCTCCCAACCCTGAACTTCCAAATTATAGGGTATTTCCAACTTCGTGATATCCAATGTGCTTTACAAGCGACTTCCTCCCTCCCTGATCAATTTCCTCATCCCTTCCCGGACCTCAATGACAATACTGCCAGCGTCCATAGTCTCTCGCACCAATCCAACTCCGCTGCCGGCGTATGTACACATTCTCCCTTTATTTCCCCATCCCTCATCTCCTTTCTTCGCCTCTGCTTCATAAAGTTCCTTGTTCTGCTCCATACTCATACCATTCGTCTCATCCCACCAACTCTTGTTGACCACTCCTCTACCATTGTAATCTTCCGACCAGCCTGCCGTTCCTCTCAATCTATCATAGAGGGTTGTTCTCGTGGTTGACACGCCGCCATCCTCTGCTGCTAAGACTGCGTTTCTATAGCCAGTCGAAATTACTGCCTCGGAAGAAGCCAAGAATCGTGTACCCATGCATATTCCACTTGCACCTAACATAAATGAAGCAGCTGCTCCACGTGATTCGACTATTCCACCAGCAGCAATAAGAGGTATGTGCGAGTATTCGTTGGAGCGTAATGCAGATGCGCATTCGGGAAGAAGGGAAACGATCGAGGAAGAATGAGCGAGACCGTGTCCACCGGCATCAGAACCTTGGATAACGAGGACATCAGGGTCGCAGGAGTGGGCGGCTGATAGTGCAGAAGCAACAGTGCCGACTTGAATCCAAATCTTGGTGAGATTGCCTGTGAGCTTCCGGATAGAGTCTGTCCACTCTTGCAAGTCTGACGCGGTCTCTGGGGCAAAGAGCCATATTGCTGAAGGTGGCAAGGGAAGTGGGGCGAGAATTGACAGGGCATGCTCGAGATCGCAGCCCCAGACTATGAAACCTATTCCTATGGGAAGAGTGTCTCGGTAGCTCCCGGGAATTGGCTCATCTGAGAGAGTATCCTGAATTTCCTTGAGTTCGTCCGAAAGGGTAGAGAGACTGAAGGATTTTATTGTTAGTCTGGTTGTATTGTAATATCATGAGAAGGCCATAAAATCCGCTGCGGCTGAACTTGCGGATATAGAGAGTCGAGAGGATGATTGTAAGTTGAACACGCATTTGCAATGTCAAAATCACTGGCAGTATGCATCCTCAACACTAGTTGACCAGACATATCGAATTCTTGTGATTGTCGTAAAAATTGAGTGTGTGATACATCCATCATATGTCTCCGCTCACTGAACTCAACTTTATGGACAATCTTCATACTTATGAAATGCCCTTCTATGGAGAATAACAATTGGCGATGGAAACTGGAGATAAAGAAATGGGTCAGCTCACTCGGTACCAGCAGCGAGGAAACCAAGACCACCAGATCTAGAAACAGCTAGAGCCAAGGCAGGTTTTGATATTAAGCGCATAGGAGCAGATGATATAAGCGGATAAGTTGTCCATGGGTAGTCCTTACGGAGCGTTTGCTTATGGTTGAAGTGTGACATTGTTCGATACGATAAGCTTCCCACAGCTAGAAGATGACGAATTGATTGGTGCTTACTGTGACTCCTGGTGCTGGGAAGTAAGAAGTAATATAAAGAAGCTGGAGGGATGATTTGGAGATGGAAAAGAAGGGATATCTATATCAATCCCATATACTCGAGAACAACACAACAACAAAACAAGGACTATGCTGGAAATATATTCCAAGCTATGAATGAGGTGTGCTTCACAAGAATTATGAAATATTTTTAAGAGATTATTGTAATACGGTATGGTATGTATTATATGTACGGTCATGTAATTCAGGTATTTTAAGTTGAGGTACAGCTTCAAAATAAAATGATGAGGAGGCTGAGCTGAGAAGGAGAGGCTGGGTTATTGGATATTGGACCTCGGCAGCTTTCCGCACAATACCGCTATACCAGATCGATCATAGCTCCATTTTAGCTTGGCGTTATCCTCTCGTCAAAAACATGATTGCACCAACAACTTTATATCTTCACAACCATTCCAAATTGTCGACCACTGAACCCGCTACTGGTCAGTTGCTCCTCCCGTCTTTCTTGAATAATAGGTTTTGATCCAATCGCAACTTACCTTTAAGTCTTCAGACGAGCACCGATCATCTATAAAATATATTGTGAGTTCTTTCCAGTCTGTCGCATATCCACCAAAATTGTCCAAGTAGACACAAAGAGGAATTACTAATGCAATCATGGTTTCTACAGATAATCCAAGCGTGAATAAAGGAGATCGATCAAAAATGTCTAACGCACCCGAGAGGTACACAATCTCCTGCCAGAGCATCTCTATGTTTATGCCCCTGGCTACAATGAAGGATGGGCGCTGATCTCGCACAATAGATTCGAGTTGTTCATTCTCGGAGATGGGGAGAAAAAATGTACAGAGGAAGCTGATACTCGTAAGTTGCAGATCAATTGCGCATACCGGCCCTTTCATCTGAATATTTTGCTAATATGTTGATATGCAGGCACTCCTAATTCCTCAATCTTCACCTTCAACAAAGAAGACCATACCATCGCCAATGTCCTTCGTGCTCACCTATTAAAGGATCCGCACGTTATCTTCTCCGGTTACAAGAGTATGCCTACTCCAATCACACAATTGCATTATATCAATACGTACCAACAGTTCTTCGGAATTATATACTGACGAAAAGCGCACAGTTCCCCATCCCCTCTTTTCCAACTTCGAACTCCGCATCCAGACCGATGGTGAGATCACTCCCAAAGAAGCTCTCATCGCATGTTGCCGTAACTTGGTTTCCGAGCTTGAGGTATTCAGCCGCGAGTTCACAAAGGAGTTTGAGCTACGCAAGATGGTCAGCGGAGACGGCGCAGCTGCTGACAAATAAGGCAATATATATAACTATCTGCGATTAATGAGGAGGGGCGTTTTATGGAGGGGATGGGGTGATGGGGGCTCAATATGGCGCAAAACTGGTACGGGGTCTCAAGGATCCAGCATGACATCTGGGGGGAACATATGGAAAAATCAATAGATTGATGGAGGGATTTCCGTCAACCAGCATTTAGACTTGGGTATTTCAGCAGTTGCAAGAGATATGTTCACCTCACAATTGGATCGTTCATGAGCTACACTTGTGCGCGCGGTTTGGTTGCAAGTGTTTGCGTCGTTCATGCATGAAGAGGGAGTAGAAAGGTAGGTCGTGGAACAAAACATGAGGATCACACACAAGGCATGGAAGCAGAGACGTTGAAATCGTGGAGCAAAAGGTGATGTCATTTGTGGGGAGAGATTAAGTTAAGCCTGCAGAAATTCGAGACAGTCTAAACCATTTTCCCGCTCCTTATAATAAATACCACCAAGATAGGTCAGAAGCGCGTTGGGTAAACAAGCACGCATTCCTCTGCGGCTTTTCAAACGCGATCGCCGCTAGCCATGTATGATCGATGCTACAGCGTAAGGCCGCTTTTCTTTCTTACATATGCTAGAAGATGAAAGTGGGAAGAGAATTGTTTTTCGGATGATTTGGCCTTATGGCTGATAATACAAATCTCGTTTCTGGCTCAACAGCTTTGCTACGCAATTAGGACACAACCGTGAAGGCAGGTGCAACATTGTAGTACAAGTATGGATTGGCTACTAACATATTGGCAAGTATGCACAAACATGATCAAAACTCCAGGAATAGTAATCGGGTCATATACAGATGGGCTAGATCTCCAGTCGAAGATTGCATACACCGTGGAATGGACGCCAATGCACGTATTTATTGTTTACGAAATATGTGAACGCGGGCATTGAATCACAACAGCCATAGATTACAACAGGGCAGGATTAGATCTCTTGACCTATGGTCAAATGAGATCTCTAGTAAAATTTGCATTCCACCTTCAAAAGGCATGGAAATGTCTTGTTGGCTGTATCCTCTCTTTCGACATTCGGATCCCCTCGCCCTCAATTAAGAAGACACACGGAAAACGAACTTCCTATTAAGGATATACTTTTTCTACAGAGCCTCACACTCCGTTAAGAATGCTGGCAACACACCACTGTTGCGAAATCAAGGTGGAGGTCGTGGCTGGCTCTGATACTTTTTGATGAAGAAGAAAGGAAAATTGTTGCGCAAAATTCGAACTTTTATAGCCCTCATCGGTGATCTTGCGCTAGTGGCTAAACGAGAAGTTTGCGGCTCGGGGTTAAACCGTATTTAGAATAGCTCGTATTCTAAACACGTGATCCAATTCAATCCTCGGACATCAAATGGATATTGCCCCGTCTCAAACTTCAAGTCCACGGATGGGCGTCTGCATAACATCTTATGAGATTCCTCAGATCCTGCAATCCGATCCATGTGTGAGTGCGCCATGAGTAAGAACTTCTCTGGCGATCACCAATTTAGATTTCGAAGTGATTTCCCTTCTGTGAATGGATAGAGTACGAGTTCCGTTGGCTACCTTACTTGCTCTGCTCTCTCTCGCCAGCTTTGGACAATCACATATGTGACCCGACAGCTTGGTAGACATCTTGGAAGAATTCTTCAATCTTTTACATCTTACGTGACGATTGTCATGCTAAGCGTTGGGAATGCTGCTTCTCCTTTGGGATATTTAGGTCATGCATGAAGCTGTAGTAACTTTCTCATTCCTTTTTTATTTGTCTTCGGGGAGTTAGATCCTAGATATGGACGGGAAGTGTATAGAGTTCTCATCTTTCTTTATTCCTTCTTTTGTTCTACGCCATATTCGAAGGTTGTCATTCTTTTTTAATGAAGGGGGCAAGTGTAGTCTACTAGTGCATTCTTTAGCATCTCTTTTGCATTGATTAACACCCAGATATGACTATACATAATTATTGTACACGTGGTACCAAGGGTTTCTTTTTCATCTCTACCATTACCTTCATTTCGAAGATCAATGTCTAGAGTTGGCTTTTAAATCTCAATGTTGAACTCAGATATGAGACTTTTTAAATGGCGGAGAATGTCAGGACAGTGAAACACTGCCAGACGATATATATATAGCCGAGGCCATCGCCACGTTGATGGTATGAATCTCCTTGAGTTTCTGGTTTAACGATGCTTGCGGTTATATGGCTGCTACTTCTGGCAGCGGTGGGAACAGCGTTCATTGATGTTCACGATGATCTCAAAAATAATGAAACTGCCAAAGCCCTACCTAATCGAACGGTTAGTGATGGAGTTTTTCAGTTGGGGGTGAGCAAAGCTGCGGGAGTTCCAAATCTCCGAAAAAGACAATCCAAGTCAAATTTGACCAATCCTTACATTGGTGATATTTACATGATCACTTAGTACATCCTTTCAAGCACATCCATCCTCTCTTACGTTAGCTGATCATAAGCAGTACAAATTGGGTGTCCTGCGCAATCAGTAACCCTGGATATTATGAATCTAGATATTGAATTAACATGACATATTTTGGGGTTACATTCCCAGGTCAGCTACCTACAAATCTTACAACTATCGGCTTCGCGAAGCCAGTCATTGTTGACTCCGGAAGCACATTGAGTTATCTACCACCTTCACTTATTACCGCCATGCTCGTCTATTTCCTGGATGGGTCAATAAAGGAGGTGGTCTTTATACCATCCCTTGCAGCTTTCGAAATGTCGCAGGAACGATGGACTTCGGGTTTGCAGGCCAAATATTCAGAGTTCAATTAGCTCAGCTCATATGTTTCAATGGCGCTACATGCTATGGACCTATCGCCAATCCTGCTGATAAGACCGATGTGATTTTAGGAGATACCTTTTATGAGAGGTGCTTACGTAGTATTTGATCAGGACAATGCAAGTGTTCATATCGCGCAAGCCACAAGTTGTGGTTCAATTGTTTTACCTATCACTTCAGGCATTGATGGAGTTCCTTCGGTTACGGGTGCCTTCCCGAGTCCAGCGTACTCATATTCAACGTCATCGATTAGTATTCATTCTAAAAGAAATCCAGGGATATGTTGATTTCTATGTATCAATATTTGGAATTACAATTGCTAACGTGCAAAAGCCATTTACAACAACACCAGCGAAAATTTCGTCTTCTTCCTCCACTTCCTCCTTCTCCTCCTCCTCCTCCTCAGCACTCAAAAATGCTTCGACAAGCTCTTCCCTCACAATATCATTAACAACAACCAAACCTGCTACCTCTTCAACCTTATCGTCCTCCTCTTCGTCGAGAAATAAATCGACGAGATCTTCCCTCTCAATAAATATCCACAAGATCTTCTACCTCCTCCTCTTCTGCCCTTTCACTGAGACTTACCCAAACGAGCTCTTCACTTATAACGTCATCAACAACAAGCAAATCTTCTACTCTCTCTTCCTCACCCATTTCATCTCCATCATCGTCCTTATCCTGCGGCTTAGGCTGCGGACCGACCACTGTGTATATTACTGTTACAGCGACGCTCTCAAGGTGATGTATGTGTGTGCTTAATTACTTTTTCCGTGCTTATGAATGGGATGAATATGAGTGGACTGAACTGGACGGGCTTCTTTGTTTATTTTACTTGGGAGTTTGCATGGTTAGTAAGTAGTATTGTATGAGGAGGGGTAGTCTACAGTATACGAGGGTGGCTGTCTGGACATCGAAAGCGAGGACGGTTACATAGACCCAAAAAGGGAGCATATGCAGGGAGAGCTTATTTTTGAGATAGTGTGTTTAAATCCTATAATGGGTGTAGAGGAGAAGAACTCGTACTTCTCTTTTCTCTTTATGTAGCTTTCGGTTTATAAATGGAAGTGTATCATGACCACCATCTTTCCGCATCCTTTATAGTAGATGCAAGTGACGATATACATGTGTGTTGAAAGCTTCACATGTCCACGGTTAATATTAATACTCTCTGGCTTTCTTCTGAGCATAATCAAATTAGTCACATCAATCAACGGTGTTCTATTGCCATTTTGGAGCGTGCTTGGTGAGATCTCGATTTTATAGAATGTGAGGTCGTAAAACTACCGATAGACTACTCTAGATTAGATGTACGATGCTCCATATCTATGGTGTCTCTCGCCAGCTTGGTACTAGTACTATGAAAGCATACTATGATACTGTGTTAGGGAGAAGATAGGGGAGATGGGGGAGATTGGTCGTAAATACGCGATACCTTAATCAATGTGACAATTGCACAGTAATTGTGCCGGGGATACTGGCATTCGAATATAAATTTGTAAATGCATCGTACCTCAATTCAAATATTAATTCAGATCTTCATCCTATAAATACATGACACTAAATTGAGTTGTACAACTACCGTATCATTTCCATGTCCAAAATCTAGATATTAATATTTCAATACTACTACCATAATGTAATCTGGGGGAGTCGTAAGCCTGTGGATATTGCTTTAAATTAGGTTACATGATGTCCTGTATTGTGGCTGGTGAAAGGGAGGGGTGAAAACCGGACTACCGAACTTTCCATCCCGTTTTCCAAAACTTCTCCAACACAACTTATATTCTCTCTCAGCATCTCCGTCTCTATTTCCAGCTTATACAAATCTCGCCAGATATCAATAAACTTCGGATACGTTCACAAAGAAATCCATTCTGCACCGGTACTTCACTTGTTTTAGCGGGAAACAAATCATGAAACGCCGGCATCAAATTATACAGCCATGTCCATTCAGTATGGTTGGCAATCGATTGCAGTGGATATTATTTTATATCCCTGGCTCTAAAAACGTCGATAGCAGTGATAGCGAACATCAGAGTGGTAATTGGTTGGATGAAGTGGAGTTGAGTTGGGAAGTCGTTGAAAGCCAATGAAAGGGGATATAAATATGGAAGAAGCTTAAGCTTTGATCTCCATGTGATGATGAATTTGAATGAAATTGGATCTTAGTGGATCATCATGAATTGGATCGATTGGTTCTGGACCTTAATATGTTTACTACGGTATAGGACTTGGAGATCGGATGGATGGGGAAGACCTTTCTATCCCTTTCTTTGCTTAAACTCAATTGAAGCTTGTCTGGTTTGGTTTGTGTGCTGTTCATCCTATCTGCATCTTCTCCTTCCCTCTCCTCCTCTTGCTCACTTCCCCTTTACTATACCAGTTTTATACCCCATTGTTTACTCTTAGTACCGACAACCTTCATTTGAACTTTATCTTCAGTTCTATCCCATTTCGACTGTTCCCGAAAACCTTCTCCAATTCGTTCCATTCCCTCACCTCAACCTCTTCAGTCCAACTAGAATAGATCTGAGCCCCATCCCTACCTTTCCAATGGCACACGCACGCACGTTTTCCCGCCAGCTCGGCAGTACGCTCCCCACGCACAACCAACCTCAAGTTCCACCTCAGATCATCATCTCCGACTCAGAAGATCCACATAAGCCTATATACCACCAGACACTGCACTGGAAGAACTCCCTCCTTGATTCCGTCCAATCTTCGCACACCCAAACTAGCACCTCCTTTCACAGTCTTCTGACGAAAATCAAAACGATAGCTCCCAGATCTAAAGTACTCCTCGGCCTCCTTTGCCTTCTTTCTCTGGTGTCAGTCATCGCGGCAGCAAGTGGAGTACGCCCTGATATTCTGACGGGAGGAGATCGATCTCCATATACACGAACACATTATGTGACGCACAATAGGGGTCGGAAGTTTGATCATAATAGGGAGAAGAGGGTGAAGCGGGAAGAGCCTCCAGTGCCAATACCGGTACCGGTGATAGGACTCACACCCAAGAAGATTGCTCCAGTGGTTCACACGGAGGAGAAGAAAGTAAAGAGAGGCGAAGCGCCGGTTATGAGACTTACACCGAGGAAATCCATACCAAGAGAAGTTGGGGGTGGAACAGATGTACCGGTTACGATTTCGACAATAACTAGTAGTGTAGCCGGTAGTGCGACAGGAATGCCAGCTACCTGCGAACCGACCATGTGCATTTTACCTTATTGCGATTGTACGGGTTTGAATGATGAAGAGTAAGTTATTCTTTTGTTGTTGTAGGAAATTTGGGGGTGCGAATCGAAGTTTGTAAGATAATCTAGCTAACATCTGAGAAAAATAGTGCGGCGATGTGTGTCACGAGCATTTGTTGTATGGGATGCCAATAATTATTAAATGAATCTGTTGTAGAAAGTATGTGAGAGTGAAGAATAAATGAGGAGTATAATGGAGTTTGAAAGGAAGGAAGCAAGTAATATACCAGGATGGAAGGGAATGATAGATGGGCATTTGAATAATGAAGTAGAAATTAGAGGAATTTGCTACCAAACCAGAATATCAGATAATTACATTCATTGTTCTCGATTTTAGTTCAACACGAGAGAGAAAAGGGGTTGGATTCTTGATGATATCCAGGACAGACAGACGGTTATTCTGTGCAAACCTCAGGTGCTTGCTACCAGGTCACTGAATCATTCCTTTAATTCATCGGGAAGTTTCCCATACCATTGTTGTCCGATATCTCCATTTACTGTCATATTTAATGATAATGACTTTTCGCCATTTGTTCTTGTTGTCGGCGAACTTTGAAGTGCATACTCGGATATCATAATGGAGGCAAGAATGCGGAGTTCGCTTCTGATGCTTCTTGAGAAAGATCACTTTCCGCGTTCTCGTCTCCTATTTTCTCCACGGTCAGGATGACCAAAACATTTGAGGATTGAATCTCAAGAATGTGTGTGGAAGGCTTTGTCAAGTTTTATTTCGTGGAAGCGCTACTTTATATACATATACTGTAAAACCTAATTGTCGGTATAGTCACCTACTGTACCGGAGTACTGGCACCGTACTATCGAAGGGCTAGGGCAAGCCTTAGCGAAAGGGCTTCAATACACATATAGTCTCCATCATGTAGAATAGTAATCAACAAGCTTTCTATTGATATCAACACTGAACACCCGTCGGACTTTCTACCATCGTAGATCTGAAAGGTGTTCCCGTTGATACCAACACTAATATATAAATGAGAAACTTGATCAAAACTTGGTTCCGATTACTCAACAAGATTTTATTATATAAGATACTCAAATATCCGCAATGTCAACAAAACCCACCTACAACCCTTCTCCCCGCCCCTTAACCATAACCTTAAAATGCGAGAGAAGCACCTCTAGAGATCTCTATATCCATATCAATAATCCTTAAGCACCATCTTCGATCTTCAGACATGTGATTAAGGATATCCATATCATTCCGTTGATTAACTTTCTGAGGCCGGTAGATCAAGCCTCAAGGCAGAACTCTCATGGGATGAGCTTGCTTTGAAAGTGCTATTCCCGAGGCTACTGTGATACCTATAATGATGATATTGCAACCCCCTCCCCCTGCTGGTTATCGATATGCCTTTGACGGTGGGATTTTTTATAGTTCCTATTGCTGTTGCTGTTGCTGTTGCTGTTGCTTCGGATATATCAAGCGATATACAATATATGAGGAAGCATGATAGGTTAGATAACGGAGGAAGATAAAGGGAGTAGAGAAATTGTTCATGTATCCGAGTGTAGGGGATGAAGATGACAGGTGATAGAATAGATGCCATTGTTTTGTGAAATACTCGAGTATTGCGATTTCTGATTTGTCTGTTTTGGTTTAAAAGTTTGGCTCGGGTATAGGTTTCGAAATTCTTTCTTGGGCTGTCCTTGGGCTGTACTTGAAGTTTTGTCTCAAGCGGCATACTACTTACTATATTTATGTTGTGTTGTGCGATTTGATTGGTAGGGTTTGGTCGTTCTCATAGGGTTGGTAATACTTAATCTTTGATACTTGTATTGGTTACCATTGCTTTTGTTTAAGTCAAATAGCTATATACTAGCTGATTAATAAATGAAAATAGGGTTGATAAGAAAGAGGTAAGGATCATTTTGTAGTATAGTTATCTAGCTCTGATCATAGCCCACCTCAAGCGAAAGCGAGATCAGATGAGATTGATCGATGATATTCACTGGCTTTTGAACTCATGCATTTATTTATTCTATTCGAGTAGACAGGTGAGAGTAGGGATGGAGTTTCGTGTGCCCAAAAACATTACATTAATCTCCTGTCAAACAAAAAATATCCTTTCTCGCTACTCTCCTCAAATCACACCTCTTTTACAGGACATTTTATATATCATACATCCATTCGATATTTTCTTCCATATCAACTCCATCTCCGTTCCCATGCCCATTCTCAACCCCACTGCTCTCCTCTCCTCCACCACCACCACCTAAGGCTTCTCAATCTTGACATCCCCCCCGACTGGCCCGCCCACCAACGCCACCTGTCTATTCTTCACCCTCCACGAGCTTGGACTTCCACCATAGGATCCAGTATCAACCCATTGATCTTCATATTTGGACCATGCTTGCCATATATGCTGTGCGGTTCCGTTTGCGGTTGTGTCAAAATGGTTGAATGTGTAACTTTTTGCATCCATCAGTCGTATTTCACAGAAGCACGATGATATGGACATAAATTGAGAGATCTTATGGTGGGGTGGGCAGGTAATTTTATGGTGAGAGGTGGAGAAAAGAAAAGAAAGGGCGATACTTACTAACTCATAACATGCGCTTCACTGCAATTTCCCGGGTTGATCAGAATGGCACTACTCGATATCTGATGAATACCGTGTGCCACCGCCCCCAAAGACTTTTGTTCATTTGCCATTATCTGGTCTGTTCCGGTCCCTTCGAATCATGTGTTAGTGATTTTTCTTTTTCCCTCATCTGGTCTTTTCAATCCCTTCTATGCCATCGAGAATATCCTTGTATTCATCCTCAATATGTACCACGAACAACCGACGGTGAAAATAAAGTAAACCCAAGTCCGAATTCAAAGGGGAATTGAAACCCTTTGAAACATATATAGAAACAAATAACAAAAAAACATACAAACACCAGCCCCCAAACTAGTAAAATTCGCAACCGCATCAACCGTATATATCAAATCCAAAGCCGTCCAATCCTTAGCATCGAGTAAGAACGTTTCCAAAGCGAGTGTATAGCGGATTTGTTCAAGAGGTGGATAGATATATGATCCCGAAGAGGGGACAAAATGGTTCGAAGAAAAGGGGGACCAGGAGAGAGCTCCTGGGAGGAAAGATAGAGAGAGAATGACAGAGAGGGGGTTTGCAATGTACATTGCGATGGTGTGTTTGTGATATCAATTGAATAGGAAGAAAACTACAATGAAGTAAAGCAGTAAAACGGAATTGAGATCGAGACGACGGAGAATGGATATTAAATAATTACAAATGAATGGCTAAATCTGTAATTTCCGGGGACTACCCCAAATATATAGGTAAGATTCGTACACTGTAGCACAGATAATCAGAGTTGATGTGCAGCTCCAGCACTGCAGTGAGTTTCTCGGCCCAAGTTGAGCTACATACAGTATTATTTAGATACAAGCCACTAAACAAGGACTCGGGAACTTTTATTTCATCCACCCGCATTTCCTATTTCATCCCATGTCTTTTCTTCAGCGCGGAAGCTAGAAATCGTGATCACTGATTTAGATTCAAATCTCATTTCACTAATCCGAGACAATCGTCTTTCCCATCCGTACGCATCACGATCAATATTCGTGATTCTCAGGGACAGGACAGTACTGTACAGCACGAGTACATACTCATCTTCTAGCTATCACTAGCCACAAAACTAACCCTGGCATTTATCACGATTCTTGCTGCTGTTTATTCCCATGACTCGCTCCTCAATCAGCGTTCTTTGATCAATGCGCCATGATGCCGATACATACTATATTAGGCAATTTTAGCACTACAGTACCTACTCGAGTAGCACAACGTGTAATCAATGCCCGTCCCGTATACCGAACACCGAGTCTCAAACCAAACCCTGTGAGGCTGAAGAAGATCATCTCGATTAATCAAAGGCGGAGAAACACGGCTAGAAGAGCTACTGTAGAGTTATGTAGATACTCATGCTGCCAGAAAGTCCGCAACTCGGGAGCTAAAAGGACTAGGTTACTCCCTTGTAGTTTACCATTATATGGTACATGCTGGTTTACCCGAGTTGCGGACTTTCTGGCAGCATGAGTACTGTAAACTTCAACTTATAAATTTGTAAAGATATTAACATGGGGAGATCCGGCTTGGCGCTATAGTTAGTATGGGCTGTGGCTGGCTTTCGCTTATTTTAAGTTGGTGGGGTCAAATCACTAGTATAGGATTGCGGGAGTATTTAAATACTGTGCGGATTCCCAGTTCCGTATTATTAGTATATAAGTAGCTAGCTACAAGGATTTTCAAAGGGTTTGCTTAGATTCAAACTACTGTATTCGACTACTGTATAACAATGATAGATACTCAGCTCCTTAACTTCCTTAATCTCCTCACTCGCCATCAATTATCGATTCTCGAAGTCCTTTTAACCCATTGCATTGAATTATTTTTATAAATGCTGCTTTGTTTCTTTTGGTTCGTTTAGTACTCGAGTATTATAATACAATACTCGTACGATCAAGCGAGATACCAGTAGTCTAGCTTCCTAGCTTCCCTTCAAAAAGTATTGTTCGCTATTTTCTGTTTATTCTATCAATTTATTTTTGAAAAGGGAGTTATGTTGATTGATTGATTGATTGATTGATTGATTGATTTAATTTACGTCCATCTTCAGTCTAAGACTATATAGGACGGCTAGACCCTATAGGCACTAGCAGATAACTTTTTATTTTACAAAAATAGATATGTTCGATTTGGGGAAGTGAAAACAAATGCTGGGGACCAATGCCCGCTTATTATACGCGTTGCATATAATAAGAAAATATGAATATCAAGGGTTATAAGAGGGTTACCCCTCTACCCTCTCTTTCCTCCACTGCTACTTCTTCCTCTTCCACTACTGCTACTACTTCTTCCTCTTCTACTACTTCTTCCTCTTCCACTACTATTTCTTGGAGTTATGTTGTGTTGTGTTATATATAACTTCCAGGGAAAAAGATAAAGATGATTAAAGCCAAAGGCCTAATACTCGAGTAGTATTGCAATGTCGATAAAGCTCGAGATATATGCTTAACAATTAGCATCTGTTAACCATTACATTACAGCAATCAATTTCTCTAGTTATACTCTCTCTCGTTAGTTATACAGTCTAGTAACCGAAAGTAAACCCAGTCAATACCAGATCCCGTAAAGGTTACCCGAATCGATACTTTCCTCAAGTCAGGAATCAGAGAAGCTTGAAAAGATTCTCAATCGCTTCATGTTGAAGAGAAAATCATCCCATTGATTGATTGCAAGAGGTAAAACAAAACAATGCCTCATTTATCGAAACTTTGGAATTCTACAATGTCGGAACTATTTTCCTGGTGGCATACAGTAAGAATTTGTAATATAATGAAAGATTCATGGTCCTGGATCTTGGACCAATGCACCAATGCCAATTCTAAACAAGAATTGTACATCCGTATACTCGTAACTCGAGTATTACTATAATAAATATAGTAGATAATAACGTATCTATCAGTATCAGTATCAATAGAGTTACCATACAGCTCTACTCGTATTAATCAATCAGTAAATCAAAACAATATTTTATTATTGATCCGTCTTTTTCCTTTTTCCTTTGGTTTTTTTTTTTTTTTTTTTTGATAAAAACTATTATATATACTCAATCTTACCATAAGAGGGTCGGTCCTTTGAAAGACTCTCTTAAAACCTAGGTGTGAACGTTAGACAAGAGTTTAGATAGAGTATCTATTTATTAGTTGAATTATCTACCGAGTATTCTATTACTTATATCCATCCAACTTGGAGTTTAAACTTTCAAGTTAAAGCATTGTAATTTTCAAAATATTACATATTTTCAAGGTATTTATTTACTCTCAAACTACTCGAGTATACAATGTAACCCTAAATATTAGACAAAATATCGAGATGATCGCTTTTGGGATTAGTGTATTGATACTAAGCCTAAAGGCTAAAGGTGCCCAATTCGGGCATATAGTCGTAGTCCCATACCTGAAGTATTAGAGATTTCATTGATGGGGTGGGGGCCCCATTAGATAAATGGTGCCGTCGGATTCCTAGATTGTATTATTAGTATACTCGAGTATAGAATAAAAAGCTTATACTGAGTATGTATATCAAATGACTAATGCTATACATTACTCATTCGCTTACACTCGAGTATATTGCTAATACTGGTATAGCACCTTGACTACTAGTCGAGTACATCCCCAATAGTATCTCACTATCTCCAAGATATAATAAATATCATCAAATACTCGAGTAAATATCATTAGCCATCAGTCTACCGGTATAGCTATACTACTACTACAGATAATTTCTCCAACACTCGCGGGACTAACCTAACACATCAAAGGCAGCGTTCTCAAACTTCCCTCCTAAGGCCAAAGAGAAATTATCAAATCCTCTCGATCTTGTAAAAATCCTCTCTTCTCCCCTTTTCTCAAAAGAATCAAGATCCTAGTATTTTTCCTCATCCTAATAAAAGGATATAATAAATACCGGGATCACATAACCATATATTTATTGCCACTAGCAGCGATCTTGGATTTCCCTTCCTATCCTATCCCATCCTATCCTATCCTACCTTACAGGAAGGGATAAGGCTCGCTGGCGCTTGCGGCTAGCAGTAGGAAGGAGTGGTCAAATTCTTTTCAGGATAGGAGTGGAGAGGAATAGGTCAAAATGAAATTATTTTGAACATCATCTTGATACATCATACTTCGGAGGAGGGGATTGTAGGGCTAGGTTTCGTTTTAGCTCTGATTATGTGATTATATGATACGATCAGATACGAGTTAATAGTATGATAAAATGATACTGTAGTGGTTTAAATCATGTGATAAATAAATTACATGATTTTTATCGATACAATAACCCCCTCCCACCTTCCCCTTATCTCCTATCCTAGCTCTAAGGATATGAAGGAGTGCGATAATTCAGAGGTTAGGAACGGGATATAGGAGAGGAAAGGAAGAGGAAGGGAAGCACTAAGGAGGGTAAATCAAGATCACTGTCCAAGATACAACAAAAATCGGCAAATACATATTATTACCCATCAATCTAGACTCTACAGATACACTACTGCTCTAATACAGAGAATTACCCCATTACTTGTGGGACCAACCCAATACATCAAAGTGGAACTAATATCAACTATTCAACTAAAGTTCTATTATCGGATAAATTAAAATGCAATGCCAGCTTTATATCTAGTTTATCTAGTGTATTAGAGATGGAGTACGTATACATATTATATACAAAAGATCGATAATTGTATCTTTATATCTGTGGTTAACGAGGGAGGGAGATACTAACTTCTCCAAGAACATCAAGAACATCAAGAATATCAACAAGAACATCTCAATAGGGTCAAAAAAAGAAAATAGAGTAAACCTCTCGATGACAAATTTGTTTAATGAACGATCGTTTCCATTCTCTCTCAGTTATCTTATCTTCCAACTACTAGGTACTAACAACTCATACACACCCAGCCCCCCAAACTTTTGGGCTCATTGCTCACTTATGCCACCTCATCCATATGGAACTGTCCATTGATCCCACTATTGATCCCACTACTCCGTCCTCTTGGGACCTAC